>PNEQ01001133.1:0-55322 GCA_003012365.1 Medauroidea extradentata | reverse complement strand
GTAACGCCGGACAGCTGACGGGTTTAGTTTATTTTATTTTTATTTATTATTTGTGATTTGTAAATAACCGCCTTTTGTAAACATCTGTCAAAGTTATAGGAAAAAATAAATCAACAGTTGACTGAGTAAGTGAGTTATTGGTGAAATCACGATGATTGGTTAACCCTGAAATTAAATCAAACTGAGCTATCCGGAGCACTTCATAACATAACCTCAACACCCACGCCGAGTGACAACATTATCAATAGACCGCAGCAACAAGCAGCAGATGCAGAAAGGGACGCGTCACAACACCCATACCCACATGCACACCCACATCCACATGCACACCCATATCCACATGCACACCCATATCCACATGCACACCCATATCCACATGCACACCCATATCCACATGCACACCCATATCCACATGCACACCCATATCCACATGCACACCCATATCCACATGCACACCCATATCCACATGCACACCCATATCCACATGCACACCCATACACACAGTGCAGCATAGTGCGCTACATAGTGTCCAGGAACTTGATTTCCAGCCTCATTCAATTAGTGGCTTGGAAACGACTAAGTTAATCAAATGTTTGTTGAATGAACTTAAATTAAAGTGTCAGTTATAACATGTGTCAAACTAATATTTATTAATCTGTCACAATAAGCAATGTGTACTTGTTTCTGGCACTGTGTATTGAAAACCATATTTAAGCATGCACACACTTAGGGCGATATTCATAGCCAGCAAATAAGCAATACTTGAAATGAGCACTACTTATTTTTGCTTAAGGACAAATTTTAATTCATAGTGCAACGAATAAGCAATACTTATATTTTTACTCAGATTTATACTTCATGAAGTATCATTTCTCTATGCAGCGCTTAATATGAATTCATAGTCGCCCAATGAGCAGTACTTATATCTCAAGAATTCATAGGCAAATAAGTAGTGCTTATTCACTCCTATAAGTATATTTATTTAAAGTAATGTCTGTAGTGAACTCAAGCAATTTTTACTAAAGTTATAAGTGTGATTTTCAACAGAACATAACCTAGTTTGTCATGCTTTGTCCCATTATGGATCTGGGCGAGTGGGATGATTTCGAACAATTTGTTGACGAGGTTGAGGAGAATGAAGAGGAAAACGTGCAAATTCAGAAGCGCTTACATTCGTGATGGCTTAAATCCATTTGAATAGTATTCAGATAATACGTTATGTAAGGGATTCCTTCCTTCACATTAATATTTCAGTCCACATATTTAACGAAAAGAGGAAGTTAATAAGTTAGGCATAAATGTACATGGAACAAAATGGAAAAATACAAATTAAACAGACACAGTTATGAAAACATAGCCTCATTTCTTAACCTTTTTTCAAACCCTTTCTTCGTGTTTCGGTTCCTTAAAGAATTTTGTATGGTATTCATATCCCTAGGAATGATGTTTTACATATTTGTAAATTCCGTTTCAATATGAATTCAACATTTCGTTACATGAACACGTGCTGCATACTTGTTGATTAGAATATTTTACTTAATTGTGTTTCAGTTGATATTCAGCGTACAAATGTAAATTATGATGATATTAATGTTCATATATGTCACTTATTATTGCCGAACCTATTTTGCTTACCAACTGACAACATAACCTCATATCACAAAGCTGGCTTCGAGCACATGTAATTTTTGTGAATGAAGTGGTAATGTGTGATCTTATGAATACCTTTCTGTCAAATTCAAAACTGGGAAGCTTCCACTATATTATTGATATGTACACGTTACGCTTGGCAGAAATTATATTAGGTTATATGTTAGCAAATGTCCATTCATTTGCTTCAACGAAGTTAATATAATGCTGGTTTTTACAAGTTGGTCCTAACATTGTGTCTGTTACAGACTCAAAATGAAATGCTCTTATATTATACATCCTGAGCATGTTCTTGACCGCATCTCACGCTGCATTTGAAATACAGTTTATAAACAGCCTGCCAGACGTGTTTTGCCTACCAACTGATGCCATAACCTATCACAGAACAGACTTTGAACATGTTTGCGATTCTTGAGTACGGTGAGATAAAGTGAACAATCTTGTGTACTAAAATTGAATGTTGTGATCAAATAATTAGTTTTCTGTCAGCTTCCAACCTGTCATGTTACCACTTGACGAATAATTATTTTAGCTATAGGCGACACTAAATTTAGAACACTTCAATTAAAATATTATTATTCTGGTTTTTATAAGTAGGTCATAACAAAAACTGATGTTAGTGTGTAGAAATTTACTGGGTGTAATGTTCGTAGACCTAGGTAAGCCTAGGCCTGCTATTACAGGTGGATGTTAAACATTTTCAATCTGCAATGTTTTTATTATAATATGTAGGTAAAATGTAACGAAATGTTGAATTCATATTGAAACGGAATTTACAAATAAAACATCATTCCTAGGGGTATGAATACCATACAAAAATATTTGAGGAACCGAAACATGAAGAAAGGGTTTGAAAAAAGGTTAAGAAATGAGGTTATGTTTTCATAACGTGTCTGTTTAATTTTTATTTTTCCATTTTGTTCCATGTACGTTTTATGCCTAACTTATTAAATTCTTCTTTTCGTTAAATACGTGGACTGAAATATTAATGCGAAGGAAAGGAATCCCTTACATAAACTATTATCTGAATACCATTCAAATGGATTTAAGCCGTCACAAATGTAGCGCTTCTGAATTTGCACGTTTTCCTCTTCATTCTCCTCAACCTCGTCAACGAATTGTTCGAAATCATCCTACTCACCCAGATCCATAACGGGACAAAGCATGACAAACTAGGTTATGTACTGTTGAAAATCACACTTATAATTTTAATAAAAATTGCTCGAGTTCACTACAGATACTACTTGAAATAAGTATTGCTCATTGGGCGACTATGAATTCATATTAAGCACTGCATAGAGAAATGATACTTCATGAAGTACAAATCTGAGTATAAATATAAGTATTGCTTATTCGTCGCACTATGAATTGAAATTTGTGCTTAAGCAAAAATATAAGTAGTGCTCATTTCAAGTATTGCTTATTTGCTGACTATGAATACCACCCTTAAACCTTGCTTGTTTCAAGTATTGCTCATATGACCACCACAAAGTTGACCCATTAATTTCTTGTACTTTCAGCGAAATCAAACCATTTCCTGAGTGTCTTTACCAGCGCTTCAACTAAATCAAAAACAACCATACAAATAACAGCAAGCATACAGATCTATGTACAGCACACAAAATCAGCATATCACAATACACAGGACAATTATTCACATGACTGATGAACAATACCTGGTATTAACTGCTCCAACCAATCACTTAATAACAATACTTTCTCATGAAATATGACAATAATAATACTGGCTACTAATCATCAAGTACCAACAGCAAAAATTACCAAATAAAAGTATTTTATCATTTAAGATTCAAAAAACCATAATACATGCAAAAAATCCAAGTGGTAATAATGATACACGTACTACTCTGCATTTGGAGTCCATCCCACACGTACAAGGTACTCCATCCATGGAAACATGACAGACAGAGGATACTGTAACTCTAGTGTGATGAGATTTGTTATTTGCAAATTCTCATTTAACCTGAACTGCACCATCTTCAAATTGGACTTAGCATTCGGAGTACCTGCTCGAGGAAACCTGCAAAGAAAATCTACTTTACTTAAGATATTCTCCACTTTGTTTCTAAATCCAGCCTTTAAATTACTTTGAATAGTACAATTTAGAAATCATTATAACTTTCTGAATAAACAATAAAGTACCGGTACTAGTATAATTATTTGATGACCATTCTCACCTAAATTCTTCCACTTCTCCAAAATTTGAGTTTGAAGTTGGAAAACAGAAAATTCTAACATCACTCTCATCTACTTCTTCGTACAATATCCTATAAACACCATCTGAAAATGAACTCAGAAAATGTACTGAACAAACTTATGTTACCAGCTAGTACATACAAAAAAACAAAACAATGATACAGTAAACTTTCAAGTACTATCTGCATGTGGAGTAGCTGCATTACAGATTAACCACAACACTTAAAAAAATTAATTTCCTAAAAATAAGGAAATTAAACTGTAATTCTTAAAGACTTGGGAGTTAAATTTGATAACAGCACTATCACATTGATTAATTTACAGTACTCTCTTGATTTTAAAAGAGTAGCCATTTTTCAAGGTACTGTATATGTGTATCCAATTTAAAAGAATACGTTATTAAAAAACAACGGTATTAGCAAATTTTCCACACAAAATGTCTTACCTGATAGTTTTGGTTGCCACCAGTAACCCTGGTAACGGCTAAACTCTTCCTGCATTACGTATGACGGAATACCAGCACTAAGAGGGTCATCTACTAAATTTTCTAGTCCTTTATGAGCAAATGTGACTCTTAACGAAATACCTAGAACAAAGAAGCATATACAAGATTTATAAACAATAGTTGTCAATTATACCCCACCCTGAAAAAAAATTCTGGGTGTTACGGACTGGCCACTATAATTATGTGTATAGGTGATTCGAAATAAAGTGAGCACTCAAAAAAGCCCTGATTATTTTCTATTTTCTACCTCTTTATATCATACCACTTTCTTGCCACGTGCTTTTATTTACATGTTTTATTTACAATGTTTACATTTACATTACACTGCTCCAATAAATGTTATCTATAATATCTACTCATTAAATGCACAAGTGCTGAATATATGCTATACCCAACAGTAATCTTAGTTATAAATACCCGAGAGTTAACGTCTTATATCACTGGTTTCTATGCATCTACTCTAATGGCGATATTACTGTTACGAATCTCGAAAATGCATGCATAGTATGTACAAACATTTAACTCAAAACCGCCACTAAAAACACACAACACGACACACACAATTCAAGAATTCAAGTCCCATTCAGCATACTGCCATGAACGACGACGACGCAGAAACAATAAATAAGGTATTATCATAATGCGTGAAATTGGAAAAAAATGTTGTTTTCTATTTCCAGATACTCCGGCTGTTGATCATAAAACATAATAATTTACAGATTACATAATTTAGCAATGCTATTTATCATAAACAGTCGCTTTTAATACTTTGGAATGTGTTTATCAGAAACCCACATTTATTACACAACAGATAAGCAATGACTCGACTGCTTCCAAGCTGCGAAAACCTAACTCTGATGCCATCTGTTGGTGTAATTTTAAACTACCTCTGTGGCGCGAGGCACCAGTGGCATGTGCCAATGACAATATTTTTAATCAGCGCTCAGTTACGTCACTTTGTGCTGGTGCTAATTAAATTATATATCCAGTAGGTATGTCAATAAAATCATAAATAAGTATTTTAAAGTATATTAAATACAAAGAGATCATTTGCATTTGATGTCCTTTCACTACTGATGTATTCAAATAAAAAAATGCACGAAACTTCACATGCAATGAATTGCAAACAACTATACAAACAATAATAAAACTATTGTTAATGTTATATATGCAGTAACGGCTAGTGATTTTTTTCAAAGGTTAAATCATTACTGCTCACTTTATTCCGAATAACCTATAGTTACGTTCTTGCTTAATATAGTCTTGTGGAAGTCATTTCATTATTGTATAGTTAGTATATTAATATAATTTACTTAAGGTTGGCCACTGATTTGTTTAGTGCTGTTTGAATCTAGAAATGCCTCTTTTACCGCACACTGTCTCATCACATGTTATTTTCTCACTCACCACTGCCACAATAACACGTTACAATCACATAATTAAGTCCAGGTTATCGGAGGTTACAGAATGTTTACTGTTTATTAATTGTCCATTTGCAAATCATCTATACAAAAGTAAAAGTGCTTGGAGCGAAGCAGTATAAAGGGGAACATACAACAATACGTAGTTGTCTGCAGGCTACGGAGTCACTGATTTTTGCCATGTCTACTTTCTTCCATATTGTGAGGTACTTACGAAAAGTCAACCGGTTACCCCGATAACAGTAACATTTCAAGTCTAATCATTTCAAAAGTATACCAAACGAAGTTTGCAACCAAAACATGAACCAAGTTAATTACTTGCATGCATTTAATTATAATCTGCCTAAATAAAAAAAAATCTCTGGTGATTTAAATTCCGTTCACATAACCAAGAAAATCTAGCAGTAAATCAAGCAGCTTGATATTCAATGCCTGTGGTCTGCTTTGTTTACATACAGTATTTTGTTGTCTCTTGTTATGCACATGTTTGTGAAGTGGAAATTGCTAAAAAAAAAAGCCACCATGTATTATAAAAACTTCGCCAAAAATTTAGTGTTGACAGTACATGCCAACTTCAAAACTTTTGTCACAAATTTTGTTACGCAAATAACTGTCAAGCTTCTTCCAAACGAATTAACCAGCTTCAGTTGCTGAAATATAAAACTGCTAGTGTTACAAAAATTAGATCTAATTTACACAAGCCCAGAACACATAATTTGTACAAATACAACGTAGATGATAAGATTTTCCAACCCACAGTTATTACGCCTTGGAATAGTGATGTAACTCCATGTTTTCGACTACTAACTCTGTAACATTATTGTTTGATTTTGTGACCGGCTGTTGATGATTAAAGTTTTCTGTTTAAATTTAATTATGTTGCTTGGTGATATAACACGCTTCTTTTCTGTTATAGGCAAGTGGTGTATATGTATTTTCGGGATAAAATAAGAGTGCATGAAGTTACCTAACTTATACCACGACCTAATACATTAAATGATATTACCATTGAATTTATTGAATAAAATGGACATGACATATTGAATGTTCAGCTTTCCTTGGGTTTTCCAAAAAACATCACAGATGCACTGTTACATTGTGTAGTTATCTCAATAAGAATGCATCTGAAAATTTTAATTAATTATAGTTTCATGATACAATATTTTAATATGACAGTTAAAAGCATGTAAAAAATACATCCTATATGATGCTACAATTTAGGCTACAGGTGATGTTAATAATTTATTTTGAGTAAAAAGTAATTAAAAATGTGTGTGCATATATGAATAAACATGGATTTCCATAAATAATATTTAAATGTGCCAGCAAAAGCCAAATGAAAATGGACTTTGCATGTTGAAAACTACATTGGCACAATGTTTATGCATTTCATGTACAAAACGTTGTGGATGAACTCACTGAGTATTTCATTCAGAATGTATCTGCCTATTCAAATAAAATATAATATTAATAAACAATATGCTCATATTTCCACAGAAAGCAAAAACAGACTTTGAACGTTTATGAAATTATACTCCTAGTATTTTTGATGCAATATTTTGTTCAAAGAAATGTAGATGCTTTTCTATGGTATATTTTCACTCAATGGGTCTGCTTTTTCAAATATAAAGTATTACAGTGGAACCTCTATCCATCGTTTCTCAGGGGACTGACAAAAAATTTCAGTACATTGAGACATTCAATGGATGTGGACTTGCAATGCAGACAAATAAGAAATGGGACCACAGAAAGTGTTCCATAGATGCAGACATTTAATACATGGGGGTTCAAAAGATAAGAGACCACTGTATTTCAATAAACTTTGTCCTTGCATTCTAGCGAAAAGCAAGTGAAAATGCACTTAGAGGCATCCTAAATGTTGCACGTTGTATTTGTTCAACTTTTACTTACAACTTCAGGGCATTGATCATGCACTAGTTTAAATCAATGCATTTTTAACTATAGTCTGCTCTTGGTAAAGTGAGCATTTTTGAAGACTGTCCAGGCTAGAGTAGGTTTTAAAAATATTTACATTGCTGCCTCAGGTGTTACGTGTGTTACGCGCACACGTGTGTGTGTGTGTCTATATATATATATATATATATATATATATATATATATATATATATATATATATATATATATATATTATATACATACATACACATACTTACATATATACACATATATATGCATATATATATGTATATATGTGTGTGTGTGTGTGTGTGTGTGTGTATATATATATAATGTTCCGATCCCGTTGTGTATGATGTGATTATGTGTCCTCTCATAAAAAGAAAGTTTGTCACCAATATATTTAAAAAATTTATTTTCACCATGTAAAAGTACAATTTCAGTGTGATTAAATTGTAATAAATTAAGTTACGAAAAGGTTGAAAATAGTTTACATGCATGTGCAGAACGTTTTACATTGTTTTTTGTATACCTACAACATAATATGATTTTGAGTTTGCCAAAGAATCTTATTTGAAATGTAGTAAGTAATGTCACTAAAATTAAAGTTTTATAAGAATGCAGTGTTCTTATGTTTCTAGTATGGTAGCAAAGTTTTTTTTTTGGGGGGGGGAGGGGATGTATGTGGAATCGTTAAGATCAATATTCAGTCAGAGCAGCACAACATTTAGGTAGGCCAATGTTTGTAATATCTGTCCCAAACAAAGGTAGGGTACTGTAACGTTGTGATTATTTAGCAATTTTTTTTTGGCGGTAACAATGTTGATTCTTTTTTTCTGAATTGTTGTACAGTTATTTAAGCCAGAATTATTAGTTTTAGGTTATATTTTTGCTTTAGAGTGGTTTGTTTACAATTTTTTTTTATTAGCAATTAAGACTCCTGGAAGCTTCTAGGATTGTTCTAGAAGTTTGTAGGAGCACTGGGCCAAATTACAAGTTATAATTTTTCATTCCCACGATCGGGAAAATAATTGTATGTTTTATGTAAATGGCAGTTGTCAAGCCGTACAATGATCAGGCGAGAGAGGTAGTCTGACTCTCCCGATCTATGGGAAACGTACAGATACTTCCCTGTTCCCACAGTTGTAAGGAAGCCTCCGTCGAGGCTGGTTGTGGTGATACTATTAGTGTGTGGGACGATGGTATCCCCACCTTTTTTGTGAATTGAGATTAATGTAACGACACCATTTCAGACCGTAGAATGCCTTCTGAAGGATGTGGCCAGAGTGCTGATGATGTAACATTATTTTATCAATAAACAATAAAAGTTGATGAAAGTAGAATAATATCTCGTCCTCTTTTCTTTTGGTAACACCCCGTATTCAAGTGTCATTACCAATCACCCAAAACATGGGATAGGGAGCATTTGTATTGTAAACAGTTGTGCTTCTGCTTTGAAATTAATCGTTGTGTAGCAGTGTTAAGTTAAAAGTGATTATGGTCTGTCTCACTTAAAAATTTAACTTTTGTGTTGGCATTTATTTTTGCAGACGTTGCCATGGAATAAGCAGTCTTTTCCTCTACCATAAGTGATTTTTGCACAACACAATCGGCTGGCTTTCAACCTGTGCAGTTTTTCAAAATAAGAACTACAATGTGCTCAAAACAACTTTGGCACATGACGGGGCTTCCTGGAAAGTGGTATCAACTGAAACAGGTTTGCCCACCTCGCCACAAGATTACATGATTATACTTTGCAACCTCCATTGTCTTGGACCACTGAGAATATGTCCATTATCTGTACGATAAATCATTTGTTTTTTCTACAAATACAGCAAAACAAACCCACCTGTTAGGGTATGTGTCACCCATATGTCATTATTGCAGACATATGCTATGAGATCAGGATTCGATGGGCAAATCTGAGGATTCAGCTTTGCACCACTAGAATTCATCCTAAGCTCGGCTGGAAACAATGGGCCATTCTAAAACAAAATAAAAAATAGTATTAAAGTTATTTTTAATCAGAATAAGGAAGTTACCTATTCATTTCTACATTAAATAGCTTTAAATACATTTGCAAAAAGTATTCACATTTGTTTAATTTTCATTAAACTACTTATACTATATATATATATAAATATATATATAATTATATATATATAATTATATATATAAAGCTTATGTTAACTACAAGAATGTTAGATAAAGCCAAGTTAAATGCATTGCATCAAGTTCGCAAAGCTTCAATTGAATAATAATTATATCTGCTATGATGAAAAACATTATGGTCTAAGTTCTTAGAATTTTGCACATTACTTAATTATTCCAAGCTGAGAATTATTAGTGGTGGGTACAAAAACACTTGCATAGTATCAACATGTATAATTTTCACACACCGAAAAGCCGGTGTCGAGGCACTGGAAAAGGCTGCTGGCAGCAGGAAACACCAGTTTCCCCGATTCGTGGTGCAGCTCATAAGAGGTGATGCCCCACGTGGCCAGCCGCTTGCGTTCCCATAGTAGCTGCTCTTCCCGTGAGAACCGTCCCGCACTCGACAGACTCTGGAAATTTGCCTCGATGACTGGCTGCCAGGAGAGCCGACTGCCTGCCAGGTGGCTGCTGTGCATCACATCTGCATACAGTAGCGTAGTCTCCCAGCCATTTGCCGGGGTGCTCAGGAAATAGATGCGCGTGCGACCATCCGCCAGCATCCGGAACGTAACAGACCCAGGTACCATTGTTGACAGTCCCGATAACTGGCGACGCAGTTCACACACAACATTCTTGAGCTCCGACCAAGTTTTTTTTGTTTTAACTGTTCTGCTTTCTGCCACTGCATTGTTTTCCATAATTTACATGAACTACCTGCAATGATAAGACAAAATCAAACCACAGAATACATTATGAAATTTATGATTATTTGTTAAGTAAACTGTATGTAATGTAATGCTTCCTCATTCCTCATTAAATGCATTACGAAGATAATATTGGCCTAGTGCCTTCTTTTAATTCTCTTTTTATGTTAGACATTCAAAAATGTTATACAAAGTACTCCAATTTCTAAATTATTAAGTTATTTATGCTTCAAATTTTACCTTTGAAAAAACAGATTCAATTATACCACATTGGTGAAAGCCAATACATAAATATAAAATATTTAAACTTGATATATTTTAGCACTATTCATAAAACCCATTTTACCTACTGACAACAATGTCAGCGCACTGGTACACCACAAGAACTGGAAATCTTCAGCTTTGATAAGTATACGCCATTTGGATTACAGTGAGCACTTACAATTTAATCTTTGTAAAAACCACTAGCGTTACTGCACATTATTCAACATTAAAAATGTAGCTGCCTTGTATGGTTGGCAGCATATTAGAGAATGTAGTTCAGTGAATTTTTACATCTAAATACAATACTGAAATAAAATTAATTAAAATTCACATATTTGTGTTTCACATGATTAATAAACTTTTTTCATAAAGCTAAGTAAGCTTCTACTGATTTAACAATGTAACTTAATGTTTTCCTTTGTTAACAGATGTTCGTGCAATCTATCTGTGATTATCTCCACATGGTTCATAGCTTGACCAAGAGATAGTGTGAACATGCTTCGTAATTAAAATAAATTTACTAAATTGTAGTATGTTGTAGAATGAAAAATATATTAACTTTAACATACATGCAGGAGAATCAGGATAAAAAAATATGTCTACAAAATTGCAAAATTGTAGAGTTATATATAATCCGTGAACTGTTTATGACTGCCAGACATTTTGTTGAGAATCAATCACTATTAAACAATGCATCTTTACATTTTCGTCTGACGAACAATGTTATTATTCGTGGAGTGTACAAAAGCGGAAATTAATTTTTAGGATTGTGTATTAGTGGCAAGAGCAAATTTATTTTTTGAATGTGACATGGAACAAACTATAAAAACATTTATTTACGTGATTCGTAATTGTACACTGAAAATGTCGTAGCCCTAAAGTCTAGCTCACAACAAAGCTAACTGCATAACTTTATCACTTTTATAAGATAGATAAGTACATAAAACATTCAGTTATCCTAATTTAATAAGTTATTTACATATTGTTAGCTTAGTGCAACAACTAGGTAACTTAATTTTTCCATGTTTAAGTTATCTGCTGTCGTCTTCACTACCCTTACAATTGTTCCTTTCAATGCATACACATTTATAAAATAATGTATTAATTAGGAGTATTGTTACAACACAAATCTGCATTTCAACAAATGACGATGTGTATGGCAAAATCATTTTTCAATGCTACAATTGGATATCTCCAGTTACCTAGTTGTAGCATTAAGCCCACAATATATTTATAGTTTCTGGAAAGTTCGTTTAGCTGCATATAGTATTCAAGAAGTTTAGAACTAAAGATATGCGTAAGTTTACTTCAAGTGTAATACTTTTGTTGGGATATTATTAACAATCGTTTTTAAGGCATTTGTCATCGCTTACCAATGCATCAACTTTTGAATGAGCTAAAATTTTTCATGTGAAATAGTTGACATTTTGTCTACAAACAGTGTAGGCTATAAATTATTCAGGAGGAAACACAGAGGAAGAGCAGTACATTTATTTAGACCAGACATGAAAAAATCTACATTATATTGAATATAGAGAAGTGCCCACTCAAATCATTCATCAACGCACAGTCCAAACCGCTGGACCTAGAGACATTAAATACTGAGGGTAACTTTCTCTTACGCTGTAGGAATCCACTAAGAAGGGATTTTTTAAAATTCGAAAATTAACGAGGTGACAGGTGTTTTTGCAACGAAACCTAGATACCTCAAGGAGGAACACGAACGTGGGGCCAGCGGAGCAGTCACTGGATTATTATTTAGGCGAAGTGACACTGGAAGTGTGTTCACAACTATGGTATGCGAAAGTAAAAATTTGTGGCAGAGAACTGTCCTTCAAAGTGGATACAGGGGCAGATGTAACTGTGATTGCCGAACAGTTATGCAAGAATTTAAATCTAGACGTCCACTCGACTGAAAGAAGGCTGTTTGGAGCAGGAAAAAACAGCATAAAGGTAATAGGCACCACCACGGTGACACTTTCACATGGCAACCAGGAAACCACACAGGAAATATTTGTGGTTGAAGAGCAACAGATGTCATTACTCGGCCGACCAGCGATAAAAGCACTAGATATGGTATCTGTGTGAAGAGAGCAGATGAAGTAAGAGGAAAGGTGCTAGGTTGTATCGACAAGTTTTCATCTATCTTTGAGGGCCTAGGACAGTTTAGAAGAGAATATAATACAGTAGAGCCCCGATTTAACTAACTCGGGAATAACGAAAACGGCGATTTAACGAAATGATTTTCAGGAACCTTCAAAAAGTAACAAAAAAATGTATTAAATAACCAACCGACTGTGAAAAATCGATTATTAATCGTAGGTTAAATCCTTTAAAAATACTAGCACCGGCCACTGTATATACTTACTTCTCTGTAGAAAAACTTAAAACCATCCGTCGGGAAACAAAAATAAATTTGTTAAAATTCGTTGAAAACTTTGGCTGCAGGAATGATTTTGTGATACACAGGCACTGCAAAGCGAGCGACGCTGTGTTGCATAACAAGAGTGCGCCTAGATCCTCATCTTGGCGGCTGGCGAGTGAACGAGCATCTAGGTACCCAGTCTTCACGGCGCAGCAGTAGACAGCACAACAACTAATTCACAGATAGTGATTCGCGTCTCCGTTAGAATGCGCTGTAGTGCCAAGTGCTCTATGGATTAATTCTATTACCGATAAAATGCAGTAGTGTGCAGCGTGATTATTTACACTCGCGTCCAGTGATAAAACAAGCGAGTTTATAAAAAAATATGAAATATTATTTAAGCAGACTTTTTACAACTAATGTATTACCATAAACGTAAATAATTTCTTTCCCCTACGCTTAAACAACGCTCGAGTGCAAAGCATTTTTAATGAGCAGACCAACACGAGTTTGTTTCATGAGTGCGGTTGTGTACAAGCTTCAATTTCAATTATGTTACAGTTGCCTTGCAAACTTTTAATTCGGTTTTCATTATATTTTTTTTACTATTTTTCATGGGATTTTCTTTAATTTTGTTGGTGGAGCGGGCTGGAGAGAGACGAAATATTGACGGCTCGGCTGTGTTAGTCATCATATGTTGATGGCGCGCGCAAGGACGGCCTAACTCATCATGCGCATGCTTGCCAAGCATTCCACTGGAAGTTTTTCCGCCGATTTCTTTTCGCGGCTGTGGCTTACCTACTGCGGTAAATGTGTTTAGTTATTGTTCTGAGCCAATATAGTTTTTTTTAAATTACGTTAAATTCTGACGAAACATGCCCTATGCTGTTGTGGCACCAAGACACATTCCATTGCCCCCACGTAGCAGTCATGCAACAAGTTCCCTTTTCCGATGTGGCTCTTCAGAACATCAGGGAGGCACAAGAGCGTGATGAAGAATGCCAAGTCCTGAAGGACAATATTTTGAAAGGGTTTGAAAATAAACACCCTCCTTTCTGGCAGTTCAGAGATCAACTATCATGTAACAAAGGGCTTATTATGAAGGGATGTCGCATATTCATCCTTAGACAGTTGCGATTAGACATACTCAATAAAATACATGAAGGCCATATGGATATAGTTAAGTGCAGGCGACGGGCACAGAAGGCTGTATGGTGGCCAAGCATTTCAGTTGATATCAACAGGATGGTATAACACTGCCCCAGCAATGTTTGCAGCAGATGTACCAGAGAGCAGAACCACTGAAACCTACAACACTACCAGAGGGACCATGGTTACAAGAGGGGATAGATATCTTTGAACTAGCTGGTGTACACTATCTTGTGTTGCAAGACTACTTCGCAAGATTCCTGGAAGTAGTGCGTTTAGATCGACTCACCTTAGAAGCCCTAATCACACGAGTGAAGAACATATTCACCCATCACGGGATTCCTGAGACAGTACGCACAGATGGAGGTATCCAATTTACAGCAGAGGTGTTTCGACAGTTTTCAAAGGAATACGGATTTACTCATGTCACCTACAGCCCAAACTTTCCACAATCTAATGGTGAAGCAGAGAGTGCTGTGAAGATTGCAAAAAGGATCTTGTCAAAAACGACAGATCCAAATTTAGGATTGATGGCTTACAGGGCCACACCATTGGAGTCTGGCTTCTCACCGGCCGAACTGCTGTTTGGAAGAAAATTGTGTACCACGCTACCACAGAGACGGCCGCAGCAACAGTTGAACCCTTACAGTCTCAGAGAGTTAAAAAAAAAGATCAGTACATCAAAGAAAGGGCCAAACAAAACTACGATACCAGGCATGGTGTACAGGACTTAAAAGCCCTTACAGCCAGAAACTTACGTGCGGATTACAGATCTAGCCAGGTATGGCAGGGTACTTCGGCCAGCAAATCAGTACAGGTCATAGCCATATCTTGTGGAAACTACAGCTCGCAATGTGTTCAGAAAAAAGGAAACACTTAATTGCAACCCAAGAGAAAGATGAACAGACCAGGAAAATAGAACAGAGGCAGGAACCAAGTGCAACTACAAATGTTTACAATCGGCACCTGGCACAAGAAAAGGAGCTATACACTCACCACCCAGGGGGTGAAAAGGGAGAGGCGGCTAAGCAGACATCATCTTCTCTACAACGGCCAGAGCAGAGGTCCCCTTCCCTATCTAGATCAGGTTCGCCACAAGATGACTTCCGTGGTTTCACAGAAGAAGAAAAACAGAGACCACCAGAAATGAGCAGGGAGGGCTACATGTGACCAGAAGTGGAAGACTAGTGGTTCAACCAAAACGTTTAGAGCTTTAGGGGAGGGGAATAACTGTATAAAGAAAGGGAGATGTAGAGTAATATAATACAAGGTACTGGTTGACAGGTTGGCAAGACTGTAGACGTAGTGTCTAGGGCGCCGAGAATGTAAACAGAGTCGTTTGTAGTGAGCTCGATAGAAATGCACATTCAATGGGAATAAACTAACATAACAGGCTTATTATTAACTACTATACTTGAGGTACTTTAAGTGATCCACTTATACAATCACTCATTCATCACCACACAGCCCAAACCGCTAAAACTAGAATTACGGTATAAAAATTTAAGAGTGGCTTCTCCTTGCAGCATGGACACCCAATAGGGCCTAAGGGGTGAAAAGGGCTAAATGTATTTTCCATATATCCTTGACATCTGATACTCTGATATCATTACGGCTTGGCAGGTTTGAAGAAATCGATTCCAGCAGAGAAAATGTTGTCTGAAACCAATTAATGCTTATAACCAAAGAAGAATATAACCATTAACCAATATGGATTATAAACAGAGATAACTTACTGTTTACATTATCTAAGTAGAGGTAAAACCACGGCCCGCAGCTAGTGAGTAGATATTGCAAATATCCTTTATCGGAGAAATGTATTATAGACATAACATTTCACATACAATGTAAACAAAAGCACATGGCAATGTTTATCTCTACACACAGCAGAAAGATAAGAACTGGCTGAAAACACAAATTTAGCAGAGAGTTTTTGAGTGTTCACTTTATCCCGAACAGTGTATACAAGAAATTCATTGCCGATATTGATAAATAATGAATTTAACTATAAATCTAAAAAATCTTAAGTCCATTCGCTGAGATGTGAGAGTTGTAGTTTGTAAACAAGAGTGTGTGATACTAGTATAAGCGGTAAGGGGTGTACAAGCTACTAACCAGCGCGTGCTGCTGCAGTGTGAGGAGAGATAAATTGGTGACTGATCAAGCGAGTGTTCGCATTGTTTTCTGATACTGTTTTAATCAGGCAAAACTGTCAGCTGTAAATGTGTTTCACTGTTACAGTCGAACGTAAGTTATTACATTTACGCCCAACTAGGGCTGTTATGTACTGTTTATTTACTTATCAATTGTTGATTGTGATACATACACTGCATGTTCGTTATAGTAATTATATCTACAACACGTGCAACATTAATGACATCAATTACATCTAAACGTTGCATAATGTCTATAAAACGGTTAGTGTCTATTTATATCATTTGACTGTTTTACTAAAAATATGATGTAAATATCGTTAATGTGGAATGAGTGTATTTAAAAAAATATTTTACTGGTTCCATGACACTATCAGTAGCACAATATCGACAGTTTGATAATAATGAGGGCTTCGATAATGTTAATGAACATTTCGACGCATGCTGCGTAGCATCGTTTTGTTGTTCCCAGCCTCCGCCTTGCCTTAAGCCAGTTCCCTTCTCCTTCTCACAGCTTCTCCCATCTCTCCCTTCTATCCCACACATGTTCCGTGCATTCCACAATAGGCAGCACCCTTAATATTTCCCGTGTGTCCATCCTCCGCTAGTCCTTTCACGACCTTGTCCGAGGCAGATAGGATGGTATTGTTGGATAAACCGGGAACTGTGTTTTTCATTTGGCACAAGTAAACTTCAAGCTGAAATAAATGGTGCATACCTCCAAACACCCAAGTCAAGGTGAGGCCGTGCCGAGGACTGAGTGGCATCAGAGTGTAGCAAACATGATGTCGTGAACGTACCACCTTAGCGCACTGGGGGAAACCATGTTGTATATTAGCTCTTACCCTTCTAAACAAAGCTCTGGGAGGATAGACTGATATTTTTTCGGTACTTGTGAAAACCACATGGAAAAATAAGTAAAAAATAAATTAATAGTAAAAAATTTTTAAAAACTAGCTTTAGTTTAAATGCTCTAAAAAGAAGAAAATGAACTTTAAATTAAATGAAATCCATAAATTTATAACATTACACAATTTATATGATATAAATAAAAGCATGTCGCAAGATTTACCTGTGTAGAAAAACACAAATACAATATGTAACTTGATATTGACGTAAGTAATTCCGTAAAAAAAAAGTTTTTTATAAAACAGGTAAATCTTGCGATAAGCATGTCACAAAATTGTGTAATGTAATAAATATATGTACCTGATTTAATTTAAAGTTTATTTTCTTCATTTTAAAGGATTTAAATTATAACTTGTTATTAAAAAAATTTTTTTTTTTTTAATTTTTAATTTATTTACTACAATTATTTAATTTTATGTTTATTGAAAATGCATTAATATTAAATTTAATTAAAACAATTTACACTTATTTCATTAAAAAGAAAAATACCGGTAATAATTAGAATCTAATACTAAAATAACTACTATACAAATGAGAGAACTTATAATACAAAATTTAATGTTCACAAAATCATGAGCTAAATTTATTTAAAAAAATATATATATATATATATATATATATATATATATATATATATATATATATATACATATAAGCAAAATATTGGCATCAAGATGTTTTGTTCTTAAAAACTTTTTAATGGTTTTAAATAAAGAGGACATGAAAATTATCTGTTATTCTTTGTTTGAAACTTTCTTGAAATATAGCATCATATTCTCAGGGAAATCTACTCACACAAAAGTTTAAAAAAAAAAACCTACTTATAAAAAAAGACACGTTAAAAATGCTTTCAAGTATTCTTCAATTATTATGTTTATATATGAAAATAATATGTTTCTTAAAAACTCTGATATTTAGCAGTATAACACTAGAACAAAAAGTTATTTCATAGTTAAGTTACCATAACACATCTAAATATGAACGAAGTGTTAACTTTATAAGTGTAGAACCATATAATTGATTAGGTATATCTCAAATTTTTTTCAAAATCTAATTGTAAGGAATTTAGAACTAAATTAAAGAGAGTTCTCTTGAATATGCATTTTATAATGTACATGATTATATTAATTTGATGAAAGCCTAACTTTGACCTGTATGTTTATCTTTAATATAAGGTAATTGGACTTTGTGCATTATCGATAGCAAGGTCGTTAGAGACAGTTGTTTATTTGTAAATCTTTAATTTAATAACCTGTGACATTTTAATATTTAAGCATGTGTTTTTATTTAATATTTTGCATGGTGGAGTTGTGCTAAGTGTAATCATGTTTCATAGTGAAAGATATTTTTTGTTTCCATTTATTTATTTTTATACACGACATATTCAGCCAAAAGCCGTTTTACAAATGTACGTGTTTTACAAACTAAACACAATGATTAATTTTTAATTTTAATGTGTCTGTATTATGAAAATTAATTAATTTATATCTTAATGTAAAATATATGTCAAAACTGACCTCACATTGTGGCCAGCACTATTAACATTTTTAAAATTTAATGAGAAGTTTGCAAAATAAAGTAAAAAACGACACAAAAAATACTTCTACACAAAAAAAATACAGCGATGGATTATATAAAAAAAATAGACGTTACTTTTAACACAAATATCAAAAACACTTTTTAACACAACAGATCAGCAAGTTGTTCTGACATTAACGTGGACTTGTACATCTTCTTGAACATTACAATAGAGTCGGGGTTCTTCAAACCATCTGACAGGCCATTCCACACGACAGAGGCACAATAAATGAAAGACTTTTTATATATTGACGTGGTGTGGCGCGGTATTGCAAAGTTACGTTTGTTTCTCGTGTTGTGCTTATGCAGTTGGGAGTGTTGGGCCAGTTTATCATGCAGGTAGGTTGGTTTTCTCGACAATGCTAATTTATTTATGTGAGTAATAAAGTAGTGCAGTCTTCTGCGGCCCATGTTCAACCAGTTTGCTTTTATAAGTGCTTGGCTGATGTGATCACGTTTTTTTAAATTGAATGAATATCGTAAGCATGCGTTTTGTACTTTTTGTATCCTGTAAGCAAGGGTTTTATTCAAACATATGAAAAGTCCACAGCAGTAATTAAAAACAGACAACACCAACAAGTCACAAAGTTTAGCCTTGAGATCTTGGGGCAGAATGTGTTTGAACTTGTATAGTAACTTTAGGCGATAATATGCGCTTTGAATATTAGCTGAAATGTGTTTTGAGTTGACCAGTCAAGGTTAGCATCGAGTGTTACACCTAAATTTCTGTATGATGTGCATTGGGTAAGTAATTCATTGTTTATAAGAATTTCTGATAAAGCTGATACTTTTTTAATATTTGCTGGTGTCTCGACTATCATGTAGGAACACTTTGAGGTATTTAATTTAAGGGTTTGTGAGTTACAGCAATTAACGATACTAATAAGATCTTCATTGATTTTATTCACTGTGGATTGAGCGTCTTTTGGAGAACATGAAATCATAAGTTGTGTGTCGTCTGTGTATTGGTAGCAGGTCAAATATCTTTTCTGAGAGAGTTTGCGTACAAAGAAAATAGTATTGGCTCCAGTATTGACCCTTGTGGCACACCTTGAATAACTTTTTTTAGATCTGAGGTCCGCTTGCCACAATGTGCATTCACTTCTACAAACTGAGTTCTTTCCGAGAGATAGTTACGAAACCATTCACAAGAGGCGGGTAACAATTCTGATGCGGCGAGTATTGATAATAATTTGGTGTGGTGAACCATATCAAAAGCTTTTGTAAAGTCTAGGAAAAATCATGAAAGTAATTTTGCCCTCATCCATAGCTCTATATGCAGTATCTGCTATGTCTTGTAGTGCACTGTATGTACTGTGGTGCGGGCGAAACCCTGACTGCCTAGTGAAGAGTAAATGTTTAGTTTCAAGGTGAGCGGCAAGTTGTGTGTGGATAATTTTCTCTAATATTTTAGACATTACTGGCAAAATACTTATCGGCCGTAGATGTTTATTTTCTGTTGGGATATTTAATTTTGGAAGTGGTATTATTTTAGATTGTTTTCACTGTTTAGGAATAACTGAGTCTCTGATTGACATATTAATTATGTCCCGTATTGCTGGTAAACAATATGGAGTACACATTTTTATCATTTTTTTGTCCAAATTATCAACACCTATGGCACGTGAATTTATGCTATTTATAATTTTATAAATATTATTTTGGTTCACTTTCTTAAATATAAATGTACCCGGTACTAAGTTTTTGTGATCGTCACATTTTACTGTTGCATTGTGATTTTGAATGGATGATATAAAGTAATCCTTAATTTTATCCGGAACTAAAAGATTTTCGGGTATGGTTCTTTGGCATCGGCTAATAACGTGAAATAATTTAAGATCCTGCCATAGTTGCTTAGGGTTGTTTTTATGTATGTCAGCTGCCTGAGTGAAATAATTTTGTTTTGTCGTGTAATGTATTTTACACTATTTCTGCACTGTTTGTAAATAACAAAATCCTGTTCACTTCTTGTTCTAAGGAACACTTTTTTTAGCTTTGTCTCTTTCCTTTATTTTAAGGCGAACCTGGTTTGTGAACCAAGGAACTCAATTGCGTTTTGTTCTGATTGTACGTTGTGGAGCATGTTTGTCAAAAATTTTTGTCACGATATTGTTGAAGTATGCTACTTTCTGGTCTATATTAGGTACTTTAGTAACTTCTTCCCAGTCAGCACAACTAACATTGTACACAAATTCAGTAGGATTTAATCTACTATAATCACGAACAGTTTTAACTTTGTAGCTTATCAGTAAACTAGGTATGTCGTATACCATGTAAATGAGATTGTGGTCAGTAAAACCTAGGAGTTTGTACTGACCGGAGTTACATACTTTACTAGTATCTTTAATAATAATGAGATCAATTAGTTCCTGTGGTGAGGGTTATTCTCGTTGGTGCAGTAACTAGTTGTTTAAAACAGTAAGTGTTAAGAATACCTATAAGAAATTTTGCTCCCGCGTCACCAAGTTTTAGTAAATTAATGTTAAAATCCCCTACCGAAATGATATTGTCATATCTCGGTAAGAATTCGTTCACTAAGATTCTAACAATGTGAGTTCTTTGCAGCTAATATTTGGAGGTTTGTATAGCACTCCGAAGGCGACTTTATGGCTTTTAAAACTCAATTCCAACCAAAGTTGTTCGACTGCATTATCTTCTGATAATATTCTGTTTATGTTAATTTCTTTTACATTTAATGACTCGTTAACGTAAACACATACCCCACCTCCAAACTTGTGAACCACACTGTCCTGCCTGAACAATACGTAGCCAGGAATATTTAACATTTCGGAAGTGATTGCGGGTTTTAACCAACTCTCTGTTATTGCAAAAATATGAACTTTATTACATTCTATAATTGTTTTTATTTCTTCAATATTTCGAATCAGTGATCTAACATTAAGGTGACAGATTTGAAGTTGCCTGTATGATGTGCGTGGAAGAAACTGCATTTGTGCACTATCTGTTGGTGACGCGAAACAAGCAGCATGTTGTCGAGGCGACTCAGGCTGGCTGGTAAGAGAAAGTCCTGTTAGGGGCAGTGAACTTCGAGAGGGCGTAGGTTGGGGGTGTGGAATGCCTGTCATGGGAGGTAAGGTTACAGCGTGACATCATGAGGGGTAGCTGCGAGGGGTGTCCACGACTCATACATTATACTGTCTTTGCTGTGTGTTGCAAACATTTTAAGTAACTAGTAGAACAAATTCAACTGAAGCGAATTAAATAGGCACAGACTTGTCAACTAACGTAATAAAAATACAGTAACAAACAAAAAGCAGTATACTAAATTAAAAAATTATTATGATTATCAAATTATTTATGGTATTATTTAATTAACAGAGAAAAAATTAAAAATGAAGCCATGAAAAAGTAGCTCTTGACAAGAGTAAGAGTGTTTGATTATTATATGTACATCTCTGCTATAAAAAAAGAACTTTCATTAATTGAAGAGGAGATTAAGTTCAGTTGCATTGGTAACTCGCCTTTTTTGGTTGCCGTTTTTTACGATGACGTTTCCATCAGCCGTCCAGACGTTTCTCAGTCCGTACTTACTGATGGCCGCCTGCAGCACTTGCAGTCTGGAAGCTGTGAGATCCTCGCGTATGGTGACGCCAGTCCCTTTCAGCTGACTCTTGCTACGGAAAATCGCATTTCGTTTTTTGTAGCTTAGAAGCTTCACAATAATTGGCCTTGGCGCACCTCCCTTCTTCACACCTACACGATGGCTCCTGTCTATATCCAACACTTCCAGTTCCACACCTATCTGCTTGGCAATCCGGACAACGATGTCGTCTGTATCTACGTTGTTCTTTTCTTCTATCCCGAAAATCCTTAGATTTGATCGTCTTTGGTATTGCTTCAGCTCGTCATAACGCTGCGCACATTCCTATTTGAGCTGTTTCACTTCTTCGGTGAGGCTGATTACCGTTTTTGTAGCTTCTTCGTAGCCACTAATGTTAAACTCTAAAGTATTTTGTAGAGTTTCGATCACCTTCTTCGTGACAATGTCACTAATTGTCTCAGCTATCAGTTTAAGTATGTCAGGGGATTTTAAGATTCCCTCTACCACGTACAGTAACTGAGCTGCGATGCTACTAGTTTGGTCACCCCTCATATCCGTAGGGACTTGACCGTGCTCCTCCATGGCTACCGCAGAGCTTGCTTTACTACCACCGCTCATTTCTTGTTTGCACTGTTACCACTTCAGCAAGACGATAAAAATGAAAACCGATGTTGAAGAACTATCCAGTGATGTTTAACGTACGCGTTCAGTCCTTTTCCGTGTTACAACTCTTCAAAAAAACCACCTACTTTCGACTAAATAGCAGAGATGCACACGCGCGCGCTCACACAACGGCCACCACCACGCCATTTGACAGAGCCTATACTGCAAATGTGTACAAGTATATTTGTTATACTGCATAGTATGTAGTTAACTGTGGTCTTCAGGATGCTATAAATCAATCAATCAAAAAGCCTAAGCCAGAACAAATACAAAAATCTGTCACCCAGTCTGCAGGAGTATTACAGTGTCACCTAAATTTTTTTTCCTATACACAAAATATTACCTGGTTTCGACTAATTCTTTCAGTGATGAAAAATCTGTTAACTATATAGACCTAATCAGCTTCAAATGTATGTTTTTGTCTTGAAGGAACATTATAATCATAAAACAAATTTAACAATATTGGAAGACAAATTTCTTAAATCTGCTCTCATTTAAGCTTGATAAAGAGGTATAACTGAAGTAGGCTAGTGGAAAAAAGAGATCAAACCTTAAAATGACATCATTGCAAAACAACTATAATATTTTTTTTTCATAAAATCCCTTCCACTTTAACCGTATTTTTTGCGAAACACAATAATGACAAAAACATCCAGATTTACTCAGTTTATACACGACATTTGGTTTTCCAGCTTATCACATTACATCACAATATATACGACATGAAGTTCCACAGCGCTCTATTCTAGGATCACTATTTCTGATCTTTATAAATGACTTGCCACTTAATCTAGAACCAGAATCAACTACAGTATGTGTACTGATGAAGCCAGTATTTTAATAAGTATGAAAACTTAAAAGCAATTAATTGAAAGAAAATACTCTATTTGTGCAAAGATAAATAAATGGATTCTAGCTAATAAACTAACACTAAATTACAAAAAAAAATTATATTGACTTATCAGCTGGCGGAACAAGTAACGTAGAATTTTTAATAACAGTGTTATGGCCTAGTAGGGCGAAACGTGGGAGTTTGTAGGGCCTATGGGCAACTCCCCCCCGCCCGCATTACTGTACATAAAACATGTGTGGCGGCATGAAGAAATGTAGGAGGGAGCCGGGGGGAGGGTGAAGAAGCCTATGTGAGTATGCGTGCACTGAGACAGCAGTGCTTCCACCCATTCGCTCCTGGGTCAGTGAGCCTTAAGGGATGGGTGAGGAGGGTGATAGCAGCGTGCGGAGCTGGGCGTGGCCATTCGCCCACCCATTCATCCCCTACCTCGTCCTCCCGAGTGGGAATATAAGCATCTGCGCAGCCGCAGAGCGGGCTGCTTTTTATCGCTAGCACCAAGTTGAGGTAACACCTCCCAGGACTAGCAGGATCAGCCTAGGAGTGTGACTAGTCAGCGGCGTTACCTAGTAGTAGGAGTAAGGAGGCCCGGGTGCATTGTTGCACACTTGAAAGCTGGAAACAGCGGTGGATGGGGATAGCTTCTTGGGACCAAAGAGGACTCTGTTATGCAATGATAGCAAGCTCTCTGAAGTTTTGGAAATACGAGCCCATCCAGGGTCAAGAGTTAGGTTCTCAGTTCCAGCAGTCGGGAACGGGGGCACTTGTGTCTGCCTAAATAAACGAGGTGATCTGGACCGGTGTTTATCCTTCCAAGAGCTGTAGTGAAACCAACTATCTTAAGTACCTTTCCCTTGTCCTGAGTCCTGCAGTCATCTCATGGGGGACAAGTCAACTAGGGCGTAACGAGGAAGGGACATCTGTTGGATCCTTGGTGGATGAAGCCCAGGGGCAATTCGTTCCGACGCTGTTGGGATACAGTTGGTGTGGAGGCACGTCTAGCCGGGTGCACGGTGGCAAGGCGAGGTCCCATGCCTGCCTGTGAGAGGGGAAGGCTCAGAGTTCAGAGGAAACAGAAGCGTTAAACTTGCCCAGTTCAGGGAGGACCTGGTCGGACACTGTTGGGCTACGGTGAAGTGTGCAAGCACACTTAGCCGGGTGCGCAGTGGTCAGCCCAGGTTCCACGCTTGCCAAGTGTGGCGCAGGCCCCATGCGGGGTGGCTGGGCGCCCCTGTCACCGCAGTGACCCGAAAGGACTAGATATTACCTCCTTCTTAGAGGCGTAGGGTTGGATCTTATAGTATCTCCATCTCCATGTGCTTCCTAATGGACTATCCTAATGCCTCACCAAAATTCCCGGATAAGCCACAGGTGTAGGTCACTTAGGGAGGTCTGGCGGCCGGGTGCCTCCAGAGGGAAGCCAAGGAGTACAACTGTATTAAGAACCCCCTTCTTAAGAGGAGATATTGGCAGCAATAGTGCCTGTGCGCAGAGGCACCAGGGTGGCAGTACCCAGCTAGAGGGTTAAAACCTGGTGCGACAATGGCAAATTTGATATCTTTTATCAAGCAATGTAACATCTACAAAATTTCTTGACTTACATGTAGGTAATAATTTAAACTGGAAAAAAACACACAAGTGATGTAGCGAAATAATTAAGTGTAGCAATCTTTTCATTAAGGTATTTATCATCATTACTATCTGAAAAAACACTAAAGAATCTGTATTTTTTCCTACTTTCAATAAATTATGGCCTTTGAAAATCTTTACTGAGGAAATTTGATAGGTAGTAAAAAAAATGTTAATACTGTTTAAGAAATAACAGATACTTCCTCTCATGTCACAATATATTTATGATGCTCTAGTTTACGTAAATGACCAAAATGATAAATTCAAACTAAATACTGATGTACTTAATCATAATACAAGATCTAAAAACAATTTCTTCATCCAGTCATCCTCTCTTTCCTCAGTTCAAAAAGAAATATCACTGTCAGCCATCAAATTATTTAATATTTTACCAAAAGAACTCAAAACCTTTTCTTTAAGATAGTAAATCTCAAACAAAGCTGAAGAATATAATGTACTCACACCTTCTATCCAATAATTGAGTATGTTGAGTATTCTAATCATGAGAAAAAGAATTTTAAAAAAGCTATTATTTTCTACAGTAATTGTTACAAGTTGAATAAACATTATTATTCTCTCATACACAAATAAGAAAATATATAAGGTATGTATAATGTTAATATAATTTTTTTTTTCTGCAGAAGTTTAAAAATATGTGACGTATATCTGCAACGTATTTTGTTATCTCTAAGTCTACAAAATTTACTATGGCTTTCTGTAATAATAGAGCTATTAAGAAATATGTTGGGTATTCAAAGTGTTTGATATGTCTCTCTATAATGTATGTGCATCAAAACAAATATATTGTGTTACTGCACTACGTTCAAACTTGTAATTATCTGTTTCATCTATAACTGTATGTATACTTTAAAACATTGACATGATCCACATCCCTAACTGGGGATCTTAAGGAGAGCACCAAAAAAATACATAAATAAAAATTTATTTCAATATCAGCAAAATTACCCCAACCACACTCTAGTCTTCAGATGAAATCTCAGATTTTATTGGGAGTAGTACTAATTATTAAAAGGAATGTGATAATTATTTCTTTGCAAATTCCCTTTCACTATTAATCTAATGAATTCATATCAGGGAAATATGTGAACTATTTCTTAGTTTGGGAAATACATAACGCACAAAAGTTATTAACTACACATTTTGAAGCATAATCTCACACACATTATAATGATATCAATTAAAAATTCAATATTCTAGTACTCAAATTTCCAAAGCAAGCCTAGTACATCTCCCAAACTTCGTATCACAGTTGCGATCTGGAAACAGTGCATGCCATAAGCCCTGTACTGCAATCCAAGGTAAAGATGCTCTACATTAATCAAGAGTAGGCTACTTTTAAAAAAAAACTCCAATTTTCATTCTATCCCCCCTACCACCACGATAAAGACAATTCTGATACTGCTTAAAGACTCTAGGCATACAAAACCTCAGATCTCTAAATCTAATTTTGGTGAAACAGGATTGGGTATAAAGTGGGCTAAAACAAGTCACTGGAATGCTGAAATCAGATGACTGCCAACTTGAAAACAAAAAATTTTTATTTACAACATAAACAGTGTAAAAGTATCTTATACAAACTATCTAATGGATAAAATCTGTGAAATATTTTTGAAGCATGTATGAAAAATGGCTACCATCGACCACTTGAAAAGCTTACGGAAACCTATTCGATCTACTTAATAGAGTAGATATTATTCTAAAAACAGTCAGAAACTTTGTGAGAGTAACGTCCAGCGGTATCCGGAATTTCTAACTATTCAAATTGATCGCGTCGCTGGATCTACTCAGGTCTATTCTACTCTGGAGCAGTGTAGATAGTCGCCAGCAGATGAAAAACAGGAAAAGTGTGCATAAAAAGTAAACAAGCTCTTGCAAGTATTACACAAAAGAAAATATGTTTTAAGGCACTTGAGTGCATGTTGAACAAAGAAGACTAATTCAAAATGTGGTATATTTGTTGGCCGATGAGTGTGGAGGACATTATCAAGTAAAAATGTTGCCAGAATAACATAATCCCGGTATGGAATAAATTGCGTAATTATTAATTAGTACCTCTTCTGAACACATAAATTTTCATTTAAATGTAGGCTATTAGCAAATAGTAAACTCTTGAATAATGGAAAAATTTGCGGTTATGGATCAGAGAACTTTCACGTTACGCATAATCCCTTAGTACAATAAAAATTTTTGGATGTTAATTCTAGCACTTTTGTACAGTATGCATTACTAGTAGGCCTACGCAATTGGAATGCCATATACTGTATATGTATATTAAGTACTAGTACAAAAGGAGCTTCTGCACTGTCTCAACTTGGTCTAATAATATAGGTCAGCCAGACCTGTGTCTGAAATACACAACTTCTTCAGATTTTGCCAAATTTTTTTATATACGCACTGATACACTGTCAAAGTTTAAGTACGCTCTGGAAAATCCATTAAAAATCCAACGACTAAGTAGATCCAATCATGTGACCAATACTACAGGGCAGATTAATATATCCACGTACTCCGTGAACGTCTTTCTACATAAAATTCTAAATTATTTTTCATTCATTCACATTGGGATACGGTAACATACGAGAGTGTTTTTAATCAAAGTAAAAAATGATGCAACATGAATTTTTATTTTAAATTGATGATTTCACATGGAATGACACAGGAGCATTCAGTTATCAGTGAAAGTGTGCTCGCTATCTATAGATGTACCAAACACCGCACTGTAGGTAGGGCTTTCTCTCATCTGTATCTCCAAAGCTCTTTACATACAACAGTAATATCACATATTTTAGAGAGACTAATTGCTTACTAGGAGAGGATCTACCCCCTCAGTTAAATCAATGGTGCTATCACGAAGTCTACAGGAAATAAGTTTCTACCATTATACTACTAGCACACAAAATAATATGAAGTTAAAACTACCAAAGAAAATTAGGGATTTATGTTAACATAGGAGTAGAGAGAAATGGACTTCCTAGCACACAAACAAAAAGGCTTTCATCAATCTATCAAGTACATAATTTTTTCCACAGCAGCATGCCATAAAAATATACTACTTGAAAAAATTTTTTGATGAATGTTAAGAGTAAGCCTAGCTTCTCATCGTATACCAGCCAAACTTTAGATTTTACAGGTATGATTTATTAATAAAAAAATGCCTCTACAGTGGTTAGACGTAGTCATACATAAAAAAAATTTGTTCATTAACAAGGACAGACAAAAGCAACTAGTCAACAAATTACATGTTAAAATTTAAAATAAATAAGTACAAGGTAACACAGAGCTTGATAATTGCATAAAGGGATTACATACTGTGAAAGAGTGTGATTCGCCGAACAAGTCAGCTTCCTCTGGCTAAGATTAGTGTATAGGTCACACGGAATAAAGTGAACACTAAAGATTTAACCTTTGAAAAAAAATCAGTAGATGTAACTGCACAAAAGTCAACATTAACACTAGTTACATTAGGCCTATTGTTTATATGGTTGGTAGTGAATAATTGCATGTAGTATCGAGTATTTTCTTATTTGAAAACAGCCTTAGTGAAAGAACATGAAATGCAATCGACCTCTCTGTATACTTTAAAATATTTATTTATGATCTTACTGACATAGGCCTACCTACTAACTGTTTAATTTGACTTAATTAGCGCCAGCACAAAGTGACGCAACCGGGCCACTAGCATTCACACCACAGACGTAGTTCAAAACTCCACCGACAGGTGACATCAGAGTTAGGTTTTCACCGCTTCCCCTTGGAAGCGAGGTTGAGTCATTGAGTATGTTTGTCTGTTGTGTAATAAATATACATTTCTGATAAACACATTCAAAATGGATTAGAAGTGACTGTTTACAAATATCATTGCTAAATTATGTGAAGTCATTAGTAATCCGTAAATTGTTAAGTTTTACTATCGCCAGCCTGAGTATCTGGAAATATAAACAGAACTTTTTCCTATTTCATTAAAAAAAATATGTTATTTATTGCTTCTGTTAAGTACGTCATCATCGTTCATGGCAGTATGCTGAACATAATTTGAGTTTTGGAAGAGCTTGTGTCGTGTTTTAGTGGTGACTTTGAATTAAAAATTAATACACTACAACAGCATTTACGAGATTCGTAACTGCAATAGTGTGTTTTGTGTCAGTTAGTGTCAATGCCTAGAAACCAGTGTTATGAAACATTATTTCGCAGGTATTTATAACCAAGATTACTATGGAGTATAGCATATATTCAGCACCCGTGCATTTAATTAGTAGATATTATAGATAACATTTTATCGGAGAAGTGTAATACGTAAACATTGTGCAAGTCTATGTAATTATAAGCACGTGGCAATGTTTATGTTTACATGCAGCAGAAAGATATAAACTAATAGAAAATAATCAGGGCATTTTTGAGTGCTCACTTTATCCCTAATCACCTTTGCCTCAATACACCACCTCATGAAACTGACCTAAACCAGTGAAACATCGTGCAACATTACAAGTTCTTCCTCTCTTATGTGTGTGTCAGAATCATGAAATACCAGCCATGAGTACCTGAACCTTCTGCCTACTTATTTAATTGGTTAACTTATGATAGTTTAGGTTATGTTATGTTTAATAGCATTAGTTTAGGTTACCTAACCAGTTTGGTAGGTTGTTGGAATAGGGGAAAAAAAGCCCAAGAATGGAAAAGAGCATTCACAGTCCCAGTACTCAAGCAGAGGAAGATAACAGAAGGCCTGGCAGCAACAGGCTGCTGAGTCTCTCATCGAATACAGGGAAGGTAATGGCGTGACTAGTGGTCCAGTATGTAGTAACAGTTAGGAACAAGACAGCTGGCAGGGTTGTTATAGGATTTTGTTCAGGTAGTGGATGAAGAGACACAGATGGATGCCAGCTTCATAGACTTCAAAAAGGCCTCTGACCAGGTATTACGAGGAAATTGGATGAACTATTGGAAGACAAAAGGGTGGTAAAATGGTTTCCTGACTTACTCATAGGCCGGAAACAGAGGGCAAAAGTGGGGGAGTCATTATCAGAGGAGAGAGAGGTCACATCAGCGTTGCCACAGGACTGTGTGCTCGGCCTGCTATTGTTCTCCATCATGGCAAAAAATATGGGCATTGGGTTTAGTGGCAACATAATATATGTTTTAAACACAGTGGTGGGCAGTGGAGTCAACTTACAGGCAGATGTTGACAGGTTGAGTTCATGGACTGTAGAGAGCAAGATGAAGGTCAATGTTCTTAAGACCAAGAAAGTTACGTTTACAAGGAAGAAAGTTACGAGTAGCAGCATTTGCAAGTGGGATGGGCAAGAGATAGACACAGCAAGTACTTACGAATTGTGCTGCAAAGTGACCTTAAATGGACAAATAGAAGAGAATGAGCTGTGAGGTAAAGGAAAAAACGTACTGCACAATGGTAGGGCCAATGTTGGAATATGCGGCCGCAGAGTGAGATCCATAACTGAAGATGAGGTGCAGGAATTGGAGAAGTTGCAGAAAACAATGAGAAGGGTGAAGAGTAGGTGAAAAGAAAGGGGTAGGATTTAGAGGAGAAAGGTAATTATAAACCATAAGCATTTGTAATGAAGGAGTGGGATAGAAAACATTTAAGGACAGATGGAGAGAGGAAAGACTGGTAAGGATGTACATTGCTGTGAATTAAGAGGGTGGATGGGGAAAGTTAAACTGTCACCTTACTAAATGAGGATAGCCTAGGCTACATTAGGAAAAGGAGAAAACTCAGAGGGTGGGGAGATCGGAGCATAGTAGGCAGCCTACGCTCCTTAGGTCGGTAAGAGAATGAAATGTCTGGCAGGATGATTTGGTGACTGTAATAGGGGTTGGAAAGTTCAGGAGTTTTTAATAGGGTGGTCTGGAGAGGCGGAATAGCGTGATCATGCCACAGGAGGATAGCAAAGTTGTGAATGTTAACTATTACCATTATCATCATTTACTCACGTCATATACACAACAAACTGTCCTTTAATTCAGCCATCAACTGTGAACATAACTGCAGTAATTCTCTGAAACAAATAGACAATATTAAATAGGCCTCAATTCCTTTCACTTAGTGCAATAACCTTACCATAAGGAGCATAATTTTAGACTCATCAGAGAAAATTGTCACAAAGTCGATATTGAAATACTTATTTATAAAAACAAGGGATTTTTGCATATAATTACGTATTAATAATCATAATAAAAGGACTACAAATTTGTAAATACCAATATACACAGACGCTCCATACATTCCAGGTTACACAATTTTAATATACAACCAAATTACATCAAAATACATTAGAAGTAAACTGTACCTGACACCGACTCGGGCTTCACGTAACACGACATTGTAATGTTTTAATTTACGGTCTAGAGTCTTGCAACATTATTACACCTTCCCTTAATACAATGTAATTCAGCTCTGCTCTGCATTTAGCGAGCGACATCTATAAAGAAAGTTCAAAACATAACATTAAATGTTCCTATATTTTCTAGACTACAGCCTATTACTAATAAGGGCCATATTCCTTTTCTTACAATTAGCACTGAGACGACTGGCAAATATAACTCAATTTTCGGAAAAACAAATTGTCATTGTAGTAATAATTTTTGCCGCTAGTTTCGCTGCTATCGTAAAGGGAGAAGAAAAATACGAAACTGTAAACAAATTTAATTTAAATACGCTGGGAAATGACATAAGTCATTTAACTTAATATTAAATAGAAAAAAAAAAACAAATTTCATGTTTTAAATTATCGGCTTAAAATTCAGGAAAGCTCTGTGATTGGTCAGTTTAATTCCATTACCGGTAGAGCTCAAGATGCAGAAATTTTACCTGTGACAGATCTATCTAAAAGAGATAGGCTAAACTGATATTTTCTAATAATAAGTTACGGTAAACCAAATACTGCCTAGTTTCAAGTTACAATGATCTGTTATATTAATAACTGCTATTTGCAGCAAATGGTAATAGTGTCCCTGCTATGCAGTTCCTGTCATTTTTACTGACTAGCAACTTTGAATATTATATAGGTGCTTATGGAAATGTACTGGGTCGGTGGTGCTGGTCACATGATTGGATCTACTCAGACATCAGATGCTTAACAAGCGGTCGAAAATCTGAAGAGTAGTTGGCGACCTTTTCAAAAGCAGTAATTTCAGTCGCCGATCTGGCAGACCTGTGTTATTAGACCAGGTAAAAACAGTGCAGAATATCCTTTTGTGCTGCTATAATACACATATGTAGCATTAGAATTGCAAACAAGTAATAATAATTAATTCCATAACTGAATTATGTTCTCTGGCTACATCTTTACTTGAAAAACTGCTCTAGACTTCTTGTTCAACGAAAATACTACGATCCGACATCATATTTTCCATGAACATGCATTCAAACCGCCGTACAACATAATTTTTTCTGTAATGTACACATGTGGGAGTCTGTTAGTTTACTTTTTTTACGCACGTTTGACTTTGTATCGTCTGCTGGCTGCTATCTACCCTGCTCGGGAGCAGAGTAGATCTACATGATCCGGCGACGGGATTGAGTTGAACATTTTGAGATCTTGAGGGCCGGTAAATCTTTATCGCACGAAATTTCCGACCGGTTTACTCACTATCGAGAGAATCCTTAGTAGTTTTTATTTAGAACTCATATAGCCTACATATAATCACATCTTGAAGTCTTTATCTTCAGTAAAAGGGAAAATTCTATGGTAAATATTAAGAATTACTACTCATTGTGTACTGTGGTGTAATTCATCACCCTCGTACTAATGTACACAAATAATTAAGTAAAATAAATTTTGACAACTTCGTGATGTATGCAAATTTAATTTAAAACTATGTATTTTATTCGTGGAAACTTTCCAGAAAGATTGTGTGTAAGACTAAACTTACAATACCGTATTAACTAGCCTCACCCTTTATCTCGTTCACTAGACAAAAAAATTTACTGTCAAAATAAAATTACATTTTTTTTTTGTTTAATGTTCAAAGCACCGGCAAAATGAGACCTCTCAGTATTTAAACCTCTGGGTATTTCAAACACGAAAGAGAAAAAAAAATTCACTGCTTCATTTAGTTTATTAAATAAGGCTTTTGTAGTGGCGATATATAAAATATAATTTAGACTCTCGTGCAGGACAAAAAAAATTCCTACATCTTCTCAGCGAGTGACTAGTGCCTGGCACAATACAGTCACACATACTCTTCTAGTCTTGCAAACGTACACATCTTACACACAATCACATTTAAAAGCCTAAAAACTAAAGTTACTTTCTTGTTTACCACTATTTGGAAGTTAATTAATGCCCATGAATTTAAAACAGTAAATGTTGTTTATGAAGTGTCTTTCGAGCACAAACAAAATAATAATTACTTAAAATTCACTCGTTAAATGTTCTCTCGTGCTTTTTACTTTAGTTAATTAGTTGTTCGCACATTATACAACTGTCAATACTGCATTAATGTATTTCACGATGTATTCGCTCAAAGTTAACTTTTCTTCATTGTGTTGTCTTTGTAAACAGTACATTTATAGTCTGCATGCCCGAGATATTAGGTGAGGTTTAGTTGATGTAAAAACTTTACTCTTTGTGTACATCATAATTAAACTGGACAACAATATCTCAAAAGGATTTTCAGAAGACCGTAACCAACAATTAAAGGAAATGGCAGGTTTTTGAGACAAAGTTATGCCTCACTCTCTAGTCAACGTTGAAAGAAGTTAGAACGACATACATTATGTGTACACTTGAGCAACATCAATAATTACAAATCACCAGTTTCATATAAGAAATAAACCAAAACTAACTTCAACAATGGACAACCAGCATTTATCTAACTGAAGTAAACTATTCCAACAATTAACAATTGCATACTTCATAGTTTTCGAATAGTTTGCAAATTACAATATGTAGGTACATTAAATCAAAATTGAAAATAAAGAAATCAGTGCAATGTGTTTACCTTCTAAGGATACGGCAGACAGCTAGAAATCAATGTAAAAAATGACTTTAAATAAAGGTCCTGTTTTATCCAAAGCATTAATAATGCATTTATGTTATCTGGTAATAGGAATTTTCTTGTAACTATATGTTCTTGTGTCTCATGTGAAATAGGCAGTTCCTTAATGAAGTTGACTTGTGTTGGCAGAGCATTTTATTCTTGCTAAAGAGGTATTTATTTTCCGACAGTAGAAAGTTTGTAGTGCAAGCGTACAACTTGATACATACATTTTTTTAAATACAACTGTACCGATATAATTTTAGATGTAAAGATATCTTCTCTTTATAGCAGCAACTAATAACTTACATAGGTTTGGTGTTATATTCTTTACTTTTGCAAGATGGTTGGCTGTTATAGGCCTACAGGATACATGCTTTGTACGATAAACAGTAAACTTATCAGCTGCAAAATAAGAAACAACTACAGTCATCTGGAGTTACTTGGGACACATGCGGTAACTTGGGACGTTTTTCCAGGAATTTTTATTTTGCACATAGCAGCTGTAAGAAAAAAGATAAACATGTGTGATGCTTCACCAAATAGTACCAATTGAAATTGTAGGTATTATTTGTAATTTCAGGCTGCTGTATGCAGAATAAAAACCCATGTAACATTGTCCCAAGTTACCCCATGTGTCATGAGTAACCCCAAATGACGGTAGGCAAATCATTTCACTGGTAGCTTATCAGCAGTACTCATCTGGGGTAACTATGTGTCGCGCAAATAATCTAAAATCAGCTGTAAACAAGTTAAGACACATCACATATAAATATTCATGATTTATGCAATTATGACCCATTGTAAACTTTTTAATTAACAGTGATTTTAACAACTCACCTAGCCAATAATCCACCTAAAATAAAATTTCCAGCAACTGGTATCTCTGATTTTTTAGGTTCAATGTAGCTGTACACAAGGCTTCACGTGTGGTTTCAGTTGTGTCAAGTTGAATTTTCCAGCAGGTCTTCCATCCAGATGTTCTAACTCGTAGGGCCTAAAAAAACTAGAAATAACTTCTTTGTTACTTTCTCCCAGAAGGAGGTTCCACCAAACTGTATGACACAGTTAAGAAAATTATGTATTGGCCTAATATGCCTAGGGTGAATAGAGAAGTCACTGCTTTCTGTGGCATGTGTCAGAAGGTTAAACATCCCAAGGAAAATTTATGGGGAGAATATCAGCCCACTATCCCTCAAAGACCGTTACAACTAGTTTTAGTCAACACTTTTGGTCCTTTACCTAAATCTAAAGCAAGCATCAAATATGTTTTTGTGATGCTAGATTTACTCTTCAAGTACACAAATCTATACGCCATAGTACACGCTAATGCCAAGACTTTAATTTTGAAAGTAAAACTGTTTGTTGGCGAGGCAGGAAAGCCTTTGTGTATTTTTTCAGATAAGGGTAGCCAGTTTACTGGTGATGTTTGGAGAAACGGACTTGAGACCATAGGAATCACACTATTTTCAACATCTGTGCACCATCCACATAGCAATCCTGTAGAGCGCAATATGAAAACTCTTGGTACAATGCTGCTCATTCATTGCCACAATGCTCAACAAAGCTGGCTTGACAAGCTTACATTGATTGAATTTGTCATCATTAATAATGTCCATATTTCCACTGGTTTCGCCCCCACAGAAGCCTCACTAATCACTGTGCTGAGTTACAGACACTGTGTACCGGACATCGAATCAGCGACCCACCACCTGCAGTACAGTTGAGTGAGATCTCCAATAGCGTATCGCCCGTGTACCAGGCTGCCTTCCAGCGCCTGCTAGACGAGAGGCGCGAGGTGTTCGCCGATGGTAACAGGCTGATGTGCACAGCAGTGACGGAACATCAAATTCAGCTCAATACGAACCGACCTATATATACACCCCCTAGGAGCTATTTACCCCATCAGGCAAAGCTTATAATGAAACAAATCCAGGAAATTCTTGTGGACGGTGTGATAGAGCCGGCAAACAGTCGCTACAATTCACCCATCACGTTAGCGCCTAAGAAGGATGGCACGCTACATTTTTGTGTGGACATGCGCCATGTCAACCAGGCCACCAAAAGTCAGGCCCCTCCATATATTAGAGTGAGGAGCACCCTTAACACCATTGGCCGCACCTCAATATTCACCACACTTGACTTGCACAGTGGCTACTGGCAATTGTCAGTGCGACAGGGAAAAGATGGCGTTCACGGCCCCCGCTGGCAGCCGGTATCAGTTTTGTGCCATGCCGTTCGGATTGCAAGGCGCACCCGCAACATTCCAGAGCATGATGGTACAGGTCCTGGAGGGTCTGTCAGGCGAATTCACCCAGGCCTATCTGGACGACGTACTCATTTGGTCAAGAACGTGGGAAGAACACCTCACCCACTTGTCACTCGTGCTACAGCGCATTACCATCAATGCCTTAACATGCTCCGTCAAAAAGTGCCAAATCGGCAAGGGGGAGGTAAAATTTCTGGGACACGTAGTGAGCAAGAAAAGCGTGAAAGCTAACGCCGAACATCTACGCCTGATCAATGAACACCAACCGCCCACCACACGCAAGCAACTGCGTAAGTTTTTCGGGCTCATTAATTGGCTGAGGGAGCACATACAAGACTTCGCGACAAACTCCCTTTCACTATTAATCTATTGAATTCATATCAGGGAAATATGTGAAATATTTCTTAATTTGGAAATACATAATGCACAAAAGTTATTAACTACACATTTTGAAGCATAATCTCATGAACATTATAATGATATCAATTAAAAAATTTAATATTCTAGTACTCAAATTTCCAAAGCAAGCCTAGTACATCTCCCAAACTTCGTATAACAGTTGCGATCTGGAAACAGTGAATGCTATAAGCCCTGTACTGCAATCCAAAGTAAGGATGCTCTACATTAATCAAGAGTAGGCTACTGTTCAAAAAACTCCAATTTTCATTCTATTCCCCCTACCACCACGATAAGGACAATTCTGATACTACTTAAAGACTCTAAGCACACAAAACCTCAGATCTCTAAGTCTAATTTTGGTGAAACAGGATTGGGTACCGTGTTACCGCGCTATCGCACCATGGCGTACTATGGCAAAGCGACACCATCGCCCACGTTTGCAATGACTGTCTTGGACAAATACCAGAAAATCCGGTCGAACACAAGTGTTGCGTAAAGACGGTAAACACGAGCTGGCAACAACAGGATCCCTTCCGCGACTTCTGTGAGGAGCTACTGCGGATAGCGCCCGATGGCATCTCCGCACAGACCTGCACATACTGTGGGAAATTTGGGCAAGATGCGAACAAATGGACGCACGTTGCGCCTACGGCCGGGTGCTCATGCGTCGCGCAACAGGACTACTGGAGAACAACAACAAAGCATGTGGTATACGAAGTGAATGCGTGTGACAGTTTGATGTATGGACACCCCAGACCAGGCACTGCGCAGTGTGGGAGTTGCGCCTGTAAATACCATGAGAGTTACGTCTCTGCCACAGAGGCCGTCCGGATGCTCACGGGACTGTTCCGATGCGAGCAGTGTGACACCATCAATATTACCAAGACCGGTGCGCACGCGGACAATACTGTGAACCAGTGTAACTGTGACACGACCACTGTCGTAACCAAGGGAAGTTGTAAACGTCCGCATTATCGCGAGATGGGGTTTGCCCCCCTCACCCGTAAATTCTGCAGACTCATCACACACTCAGTGTGCTTAGTTGCAGAGGAACAGGACACTGTAGTAGGAGCGGGCTTCGCATGTTATGTCTGCCTAGCTGTCACCAGCTATAAGCCTTCTCAGTCACAGTATGGGCCGTCCCCAGCTGTCGGGACCCTAGTGCTACTAGCACCTGTCCAAGCGCCGCCAACTACCGTAGCTGTGATACAGAACATCACACTCCCACCCACGATCACGAGCCCGACAAACTTTGCAGGCGCACCCTGTGATACGAACCGAGGGGCAGTTATGCCAAACGTGACGAGTACACCTCGGCATTTCCAGTCACTGCCCACGTTCGCAAGATTACCTAGCGAGGACCCCGCCGACTTTGTAGCAGAATGCACTAAGTGTCTCCAGAAGTATGGCGTTGGACCATACGAATGGGCACAGTGTGTGGGTAGGCAACTGGTAGGCCAGGCAGGGAAATGGTGGTGTAACATGACGTGATACGGGATGCCATGGCACGAATTCCATAGTTAATTCATTGTGCAATATGGGGAGGACTTTGGGTCACTGCAAGTCCAGAGCCACTTAGCGCTAGAGCCACAGGGGAACAAGCCTCTATCCGCGTTCGTGTCCCGGAAGTACCACGTGCTCTGCAAAAATCAAACACATCTGACAGACCGACAAGTACTCACTTTAATTATTGAAACAGCAAGACCCGAGTTCCGTGCTTCATTGGTGCCATTGGTACACAACAGTCCGAGTGAATTCATCAGAGCGGCAACACTGTTCGAGCACCAGATGCTCCAGCTGGCAACACAATGATAACAGCGACCAACAGCTGTCAGCCATGCAGCCGGGAGCGCTTCACCAACCAGCATGGGGAGCAACACAACAACAGGTGATGCAACACGACCACGCAGGAGAAATACCAGGTATGAGAGTGATAACTTTTCTCCTAAGAGTGTTAACAATCATGTACCCAACCGCCCATTCCAGCCGGAATATAGCCTACCGCCATGGTACCCATGTCATTACTGTGAAGGCCGCCAAATGCATTGGCACAAGGATTGCCCTAACGCACTTTCACGAGACAGGCGAAATTGCAACATTTGTAGCCATCTGCCAGGAAACGGCCAGTAGGGGTCACAGGGCCTGACGTTCCCGGCAACCCGCAGTCAAATGTAAACAAACTTGAACCTACACCACAGTTAGCCTTGTTCAATCAGATCTATAGTAAATATCACCCGTCTATGAGAATACTGGTTAATGTCAATAATCTCCATTGCTACGCCATTGTTGATACAGCGGCCTCACCTAATTTTGTCTGACCCAAACTTGTTACTAACCGAACTGTTGATCATGTAAATCAGGCCGTACAACTGGCCACCCAAACTGGGAAGTGTGTAACCATCGACGAAGCCACAATTACCGTGCGCATATGTTACCTTGAGACAACCACAACAGCACTAGTCACACCGGAGCTCAGAGAGGGTGTCATATTGGACCTACCCTGGCTCACGGAACAAAACACGGTAGTAGAGACCACCACACGACCGATATACTTTGGCAGGACCGAGGGCCGCACGGCCTATGGTACCGGGCATTGAACCAGCGACCCACCACCTGCAGTGCAGTTGTGTGACATCTCCAATAGCATATCGCCCGTGTACCAGGCTGCCTTCCAGCGCCTGCTAGACGAGAGGCGCGAGGTGTTCGCCGATGGTAACAGGCTGATGTGCACAGTAGTGACGGAACATCAATTCAGCTCAATACGGACCGACCTATATATACACCCCCTAGGAGCTATTTACACCATCAGGCAAAGCTTATAATGAAACAAATCCAGGAAATTCTTGTGGACGGTGTGATAGAGCCGGCAAACAGTCGCTACAATTCACCCATAACGTTAGCGCCTAAGAAGGATGGCATGCTACATTTTTGTGTGGACATGCACCATGTCAACCAGGCCACCAAAAGTCAGGCCCCTCCATATATTAGAGTGAGGAGCACACTTAACACCATTGGCCGCACCTCAATATTCACCACACTTGACTTGCAAAGCGGCTACTTGCAAGTGCCAGTGCGACAGGGAAAAGACGGCGTTCAGGGCCCCCGTTGGCAGCCGGTATCAGTTTTGCACCATCCCATTCGGATTGCAAGACGCCCCCGCAACATTCCAGAGCATGATGGTACAGGTCCTGGAGGGTCTGTCGGGCGAATTCACCCAGGCCTATCTGTACGACGTACTCATTTGGTCAAGAACGTGAGAAGAACACCTCACCCACTTGTCACTCATGCTAGAGTGACATGCCATCAATTGCTTAACGTGCGCCGTCAAAAAGTGCCAAATCGGCCATGGAGTGGTAGAATTTCTGGGACACGTAGTAAGCGAGGAAACTGTGAAAACTTACACCGAACATCTGCGCCTGATCAATGAACACCAACCCCCCACCATGCGCAAGCAAATGCGTAAGTTTTTCGGGCTCATTAATTGGCTGAGGGAGCACATACAAGACTTCGCGACAATCACCGTGCACCACTAACTGCACTACTGTAACCCCAGAAGCGATATGTCTGGACTGCTGAAGCAGAGGAGGCATACCAGGAGGTCAAAAAAAGTTTGTGCAGTGCGGGACCCTTGCACACTACGACTGCCCACGTAAACTGTATCTACAGACTGATGCGAGCCAGGAAGGAATAGTCACAGTTTTATACCAGTACAGTGAATGAGGAGAGCGGTGCATGATAGACTACGCAAGCGAGAAATTCGGCCCAACTGGCGACACTGTTACATAAATGAACAAGAATGCCTCGCAATAGTATGGGCAATGAAGCACTACCGCGCTTATTTGGAATAATAGCGGTTCGTGCTACGTACCGACAATCAGTGCCTAGTCTGATTACAAACAATGCGAGATGCGCGCAGCAAGCTAGAAAGGTAGTCAATGGCCCTGCAGTCATATGACTACAAAGTCGAACACGTGGCCAGTCAAGAAAATCTGCTGGCCGACACGCTACGGCGATACCCCCGCCCCGATGCCATAGTGTATGATGAAAGCGACTGGGAGAAGATACTACCACCCGAACACCCATGGTGGGAGGGAGCGCAGTTGTACTAACTCACTGTGGAGGAGCGCCAGGAGAACGCCAACATGATACACGATCACGTAGTAAAGGCGCAGCAGGGCTGCCCACAATGCCAGCAGTAGCACACCGATTACGAAAATGGGATAGTAGACCACTGGAGGGTGGTAGACTGGCGAGTAGAGAGCCGCCCCCCTTCTCATGAGGGACTGTGGAAACTGTTTGTACCAGAGAGCGAGCGAACGAGAGTATTACGGCATGAACACGACAGCCAGTTCGCTGGCCAACCAGGCGCACAGCAAACACAGCGAAACTTCGCGAATCTATTCTACTGGCCGGTGTGAACTGCGCGATGAGGCAGTACGTGAGACAGTGTGTTGATGTCTGTAACCGCTATAAGTCGAGATGCCCTGACGGCCAACAACAACAGAAACCCCGCATACCCACCGGACAGTTTGAGACCGTGGCCCTTGACATCATGGGACCCTACCCTAGATCAACAGGCGGGAAGAGGTTCATCTTGGTGGTCACTGATTTGTTCTCGTGGTGGATGGAGGCCTACGCGATGGCGAGCACACGAGTCAAAACACTAGTCAGGACTTTTAAATGCTGAATTCTACGCTCGCTGGGGGTACCCAAAGGTCCCGCTAACGGACTATGGTTCCCAATTCACCGGCAGGATGTGGAGAGATGCTTGCGAGAAGTGGGGCGTGTATCACCATATTACCGCCATTTACCACCCACCCGCCAACACCACGGAACGATGGAATCAAGTGCTGAAAACGCTACTGCGCATCTGTGTGGGGTGGAAACATGAGAGTTGGGCGGAACATTTGCCTGCCGCACTCTTCACACTCTGTTGCCAGGTGAACACAACAACCGGTTAAACACCCGCCTCTGCCCTGATAGGCAGTAACCTAAAGCTGCCGGGAGAGTATCACTGTGTCCTGAGGGTCGAAGAACTGGGGGACGAAGTCAGCAGGACAAACAGGAGAGCGACACAGCATGCCGCCATGTGGGAAAACAACAATGCTATATGAGTCAGTGGCTAAAATACACAAACCAACAACCGACAATCTTGTGCCCAGGCCAGAGAGTTTACGCAAAAACACATCCACTGTCAGCTGGGAGCAAGAAATAATGTGCGGGGTTCACAGATAAGTGGAGCAGACCGCACAAGGTGGTGCGCGCGTATGGACCTACTAGCTAATTGATACAATGCAGAAGAGGTAGAGCGTTGAAGGGGTGACTGTTACGGGACCACCGCGACACGCAAGGGCTACAAGAGGAACGGTTGCTTCAAACCTCGGCTCGCCACTGTGGGGAGGCGACAAGCGGACACCCTCTAGTCCCGCACCGGACAACGCACAGTGCAGTGTGGGCAACACCTGGACGACGCAAACCCACGAGGACGGACAGATAGTCACGTCGCCCCTCCTCGCTGCAGCCCACCTGGACACAAGTCCCGGGCCTACGCAGACATCCCCCCAGGTCGCTGATGACGGGCCAACCCGGACAGACAGGGAGGCCCTCGGCCTCCTCGCTGCTCCGAGTGCATGCGCCACAAGGTGCGCCCCGAGTGTCCCACCTGCATGGGCTTAAGGGTGCCTCACAATGCCCCGGCCAGACCAAACAAGACAGGCTACCCGACGACAAAGCAGCGGCGCTACAGACTCTGACCGCGGCCGATGGGTCCTGTTGCAAGTAAGAGACAGTGGGCATTGTGGTGCACAGACGGGCTCCAGAAGGGGGCGCCGTTTGACGTGGACAAAGCCGCGCGCCCTCGGAACAGCCCGTTGTGCGCATCACGCACCGAGGGAACACACCTGTAAGCATATCGGAAAGCGCCCGACAGCGTGGTCCCAAGAGGCCAAGGCGTCCCGACGCCGCCCCCGCAGTCAAACGCAACGTCCAGCTGTAGATAAAAATCCCATAATTATGAGCCATTGCTAGGAATATGCCCCTTTAAGCCTAAGTGCAGAAAACATGCTGTGAACCACGAACTGTCAGTGCGGTGTAAGAGAGGGCAACGGGGGCACTCATGCAATGTAATAAAGCAACGTAATAGGCCAGGGGTAACCTTGTTTCCCTAACATCAGCACCCTGGAAATTCAGGTAAAAACACCCCTGCACCTAACGTCATGATGGACTCATCCAACGGGCAACCTCTGCCGCGTAATTTCTTCAAATCTTATAGTTGTTAAACTGCTTTTTAAATAATAACATAGCTCTCTAGATTTTCATTTCATCATATTAAAGTAATTCTCTGTTCTTAACGTAATTTTAATTCATGAAACGTAAAATTTCGTCTGACACAAATTCTTCAAAGTATAAATATGAACATTCCAAACAATCATTTGGACACTAATAAGCAAGTATTATTTTTATCCAATTTTTAAGTGCTTTTGTTTGTATGTTTTACGTGTTTTTGTGTGTGTAGAAGTTTTGGTGCGCTCAGCGGCATGGCTGCCCTGAGCCTACCAAGGCTTCGGCAGTTGACTACTGGTGGCGTGTCGAGGCGGTTCGGCTTTGGTCGCCCGGGCACCAGCATCTCTTTTGTCTAATCATTTTCACAGCAATAGTTATTTTTCGCTTTTAGAACATTTAATTTAACATCTTTTAACTTCAGTGCCTGGGTTAACCCCTTACCCCTGTCGACTAGTTCCGATACCAGGGGATTATCATACATTAACTTTTCTATTCCCACCATGTGGGATTTTTACCACTTCGCCTACCAGACAGGCTAGGTCTGGGACCGCTTCAAACATCGCCAGGCTTGCATTCTGTACAGGGAGACCGATGTGAGTGAATAATAACATCTTGCCTATATTTTGTGTTGTTATTGTCTTCGCAGCTTCACGGCGCTTCATGGCACGGGACCCTACAATCCGGTTACGTAATTTTTATATGGGTGTACAGGTGCCCGAAATCCCTGTCGAGTGCTTTGTCTGTGTGTATATATGAGCATGGGGAGGGCCACAACACTCCCCGAGAGTAAGTAAAACGGCTGAGGACGAGAGAGCTTTGAAGCCGGCCGTCGGCTACACGACCCTGAGATCACTCCACTCGCAACACCTGAGTGCTGGTTTTCCTCTAAACGGCTGGCGCCTAGTCGGGAACGCTCTTAAATCATGCCGGTATTTTCATAATCAACCATCCCCTCCACCCACGTCCCAGTCACCATGGCTGATTTAGTTATCCCGTGGCCGCACACATTTTGGAAAACATTACATAAAACAGTGTACCACCTCATATATCATCAACCTGTCACGACACCACCTGTTGACCTTGCCGAGTTCGACCATGCAGTCCCACCAGAACATCAGACCGCATTACAGTGCTACCTGGACGAGTGGAAGGCAGTGTTCGCCGCCGGCGAACCGCTGCACCGCACTTCCGTCGCCGTGCACCAGATACCCACCATGCACGACGATCCTGTCTACACGCCGCCCTGGGACTACCAGCAGCATCAACGCCGCATAATAGAACAGCAGGTTAGTGAGATGTTGTCTGACGGTGTCATTGAGCCATCCAAGAGTAACTACAATTCTGCCATCACACTTGCACCCAAGAATGACGATACATGGTGTTTTAGTGTCGATCTACGCCCTGTCAACCAAATCATGAAATCATCCACACCACCTGTCATAAATATAAACAGTTCACTCAGCCTACTCTGCTCCGCAAAATTAATGTCATCATTTTACATCAGGTTAGGGTACTGGCAGGTACCATTGTTGCCAGCTGACCGACATAAAACCACCTTCACAACTCCGGACGGTAACCGATATCAGTTCTGCTCCATGCCTTTTGGGCTAAATTGCGCACCAGCAAAGTTCCAGGCTATGATGGTGCACGTGATAGATGGCTATATTGGGAAGTTCGTCGCGGCGTATCTCGACGACGTAGTCGTGTGGTCAAACAGCTGGAAAGAACACATTCACCACCTAGAACTGGTATTGGAATGTTTCGCTGTTTGCTTATCTCACCTGCACGAATCACAAGTGCCACATCAGCAAGACCGAACTAGACTTCCTAGGTCATGTTGTAAACGAACACGGCAATAGGCACAGCGAAGAACACCTACGCCTCATCGAGGAATGGCCTACACCTGTCACGTGTAAACAACTCAGAAAGTTTTTCGGTCTCGTAAATTGGCTTCGGCAATACATACAGAACTTTGAATCCATCACCGCACCACTCACTGAACTCTTGTCAACACAACTCAAATACCACTGGACAGATGCAGCTGAACATGCCTTCAAGCAAATCAAAACAGAGTATCGTATGTGTAAACACCTTTCAAGATTTGACCCCACACGGTACTTGTACATTCAGATGGACGCCAGCCAGGAGGGGATTGGCGCAGTCGTGTACCAACTCATAGACAACGGAGAGAGGTACATCATCGATTACAGCAGCGCTAAACTAGGTGCCGTCGAGCGCCGAATGCCATGCAATCATGTGGGCATTCAAGCGATACAGATACTACCTTGAATACCAACGATTCACGCTTAGGATGGACAGCCGCAGCCTGGTGTGGCTACACCAGATGCGCAAATACCGAAGTAAGCTCACTCGCTGGTCAATGTTAATGCAGGGGTTTGACTTCGTCGTCGTTCATGTTGCAGGAGCAAAGAACGAGCCCGAGGATGCACTGTAACACTCGCCGTGATAAAAAATAGGGGGAACGCTTGGTCTGGACGAGTGGGAGAGCATGCTTCCGTCAGAGAACGTTGTTCACTTCGATGACAAGCCAACCACACCCTACCTCAACCAACTAAGCATACCACAAACAGACCCCCAAATAAGTACACAACAACTGCACGCACATGTTCACACTGCGCAACAGACGGATGCATTCGCGCAACAACACACACAGTAGTGCAACCGCCGTGCTGTACACAACTACAGAGTCGTCGACGATGTCCTGGAAGTTATGCCGGGGGGGGGGGCGCAAAAATACCTGGCGAACATGTGTAGCAGAGGCAGTCCGGACACTCGTCTGGCAGTACGCACATAACGACCATTTGGCGGGACCCCCCCGGCGTCGAGCAAATGTACCGCAACATCGCCTGGCGATACCATTGGCCCGGGATAGCATGAGATACGCAAGTGTTTGTGCACAAGTGTCAGTTGTGCAACACATTCAAAGCACATCGCCCCGACAGATAACAACAACTACCATGCCTGCCAACAGAACCATTCGACACTATTGTGCTAGACCTGATGGGACCCTATCCCAAAAGTGTGCAGGGGAAGAGGTATATTGTTATCGTCACCGATTTGTTTTCACAATGGACAGAGGCCTACACAGTCAACTGCGCACAAGCACACGTAATTGCGAAAGCTTTGGAGGCGGAATTATTTTCGCGATGGGGTTTCCCAGGGTGCTCCTTACCGACAACGGTACTCAGTTCACCGGACACCACTGGTGGAACTTGTGCGAGAAGTAGAAGGTGGACCACCCCAGAGTCAATCTAACAGAACACCGCAACCAAGAGCTCAAGATCCAGTTGCGTATGTGTGTCTGCGACAACCACACCACCTGGACTCAACACATACCTGCGGCACTGTTCTGCTTACAAAATCGAACCAACCAAGTCACCGGCAAAATGCCCGCCGAGATCTTGCAGGGGAGGAACCAGGCTAGACCGGGAGAATTGAGCTGCCAGCGGGTCAAACCAGAACCCACACAGGACCGCAGGCAGGCGCATCATCAGATGCTGCGGGAGGCACGAGAGCACCAGAACCAGTATATGGCCAAAATTACACCAGCCACCAACTATCAACCGAGGGAGTTACAGTCTGGAGATGATGTATACACCCGCGAACATCCACAGTCAGCGGCCCACAAAGACTTCTGTGCTGGTCTAGCGGCCAAGCGGAACAGCCCACACTGTATTTTCACCAGACTTGGCAACGACGTGTACAACATGCGCACTGGTCCGAGGCGGGTATTCAAGGTCCATCGTGACGAACTTAGGCTCGTTGGCGAAGGTATCAATGCCGAAGCACAAGCAAGAAAAGAGGACAGCGTGAGACACCCATCGCGCACAGCGACGACTGGTACATAGGTACCGAGGGCAAGCAGGGCAAAAAGTCCGGTAGGAGGTGAGCACCAACCAGAACCGAAGGAGATCGACAGCGCACCAGCGCCGCTGACTTGGAGTGAAGTTGCACAGACCCCTGGCTTCCGGAGGTTGACAGGGCATCAGCGCACATCCCGTCACCAACGACCAGCCACCCTGGACGAGGTAGAGCAGAGACACTAGCACGAGCCCGGCAGGTAACACAGCGACGCCATCACCACCACTCTCCACCCACGACACGCGGACACCCACCCAACACCAGTTTCGTCGGTGCACGGAGAGGACATGTCTAGCGACACCCAAATGCCTACGGTCCGCTCGTATGGTCGACCAAACTCAGAAGCCCTCGCAGCCATCACAGGAAAGCCAACCATACCGTCTTGCCAGGCCCCTCCTGCCGAGGATGCACGGAGGCAGATACAAGAAGTATTGGGAAAAGGAACGACGCAGATAACCCCGTGGCCACCGCCATCACAGTTGACGGTGCCGCCATTCAGGGGTCCACCACCACATTGCCGACATCCGGTGTCACAGCGTCACCCATCACCCAGACGTCTCTGCAGGTGCCCTGCGCCATGGTACCCTGCACAGCGAAACAACACCAAGAGCATCCCAAAGCAGATGCTGCATCGACGTGATGCGCAGGCCCACCTGCAGGCCCAATGGCAGATCTGCATGATGCTGTCACGTGGTTCTCCAGCACCACGGAGGAGCCGAGCAGCAGCAAACATATGCGCCGCCAGCATCCACCCCAGTGGGGTTGCTGCTTGGGCCACACACCAGCCAAGCAGAGATGAGCAGAGACAGCCTGCCGGCAGCATGATGTCAGCGGTCACCACCACCACTTGCGGCCATGATCCCGGGTCAGACACTGTTCCACGGACTGAGGGGCAGCAGAAAACGGCTCCAAAGGAGGGAGCGTTTGACGTTGGACAGGTCATCCATTTTCGTGCCGTCAGCACCAGTTATGTAAGGAACACGCCCAGTGTGTCACCTTCCTACAGCCTGCGATCCACAAAGTGCAATCCCCCATATACAATCTCTCAGATGCTTCACGCACTGCCTTGCCAAGGGGGGCTATCCTGACAACACGTACATTTCTACTAGTGATATTATGCAACAATTACAAACTGTCCTAGCAGACTTTAACTAGGCCAACATAACTTTTTGAAGTCTTATTCTTAACCATTAGATGCACGCAGGACAAAGGACTCCTTAATAATTGCGAACATCAACCTTGCACCTATTTTTGCAAATTCAATGTCACGTGTTTTGTACTAATGTAAGTGTTTTGTGTTTTTATTTCAGCAGGACTCAAACTATAAATTATGCCACATGCATAATCACACCTCTGTATAACTTTGTATAACCATTGTCAACATTTCATCTCCACGTAGGGAATTTCGGTTTGTCCCCCGACTTTCGACCAACCACCGTGCTGGATGGAGGCCGGGCTGTCAGCCAGTCTTCAAGTAGCGGGAGTACAGTACGGTCGTATGCGCGTGTCAGTGCCATGGTCTCGGGGGACATCACCATCTTTCATCAATTAGTAAGTTGCAATAGTGTAAGTTAACAATTCGGGACCTTTTCCTTTGCTCGTGCCCCCGAGACACCGTCCGCGTGGAAGACCTCGCACACCACACTTTAATTTCACCCACTTAAATTCACCACGTGCTCCAGCACATTTCTGCACCACATAAGCTAATGGGCTGCTATAGGCTAATGCTCGCTCTTGTGGAGGGCAGCCTCATTTCACCTCACAGTAATTGTGTTAATAAAATATGCTCTCATTTATTACCGAACTGGTGAGTATGATTTGTAGTGATTTCCTCGTACCCCGCTTCACGAGGGAATTTACGGCCGGTGACCGTAATCCGCCACCATCACTTTGTACTGTATAAATATGTGGACATTTCATGGATTATTTCCACTCAACTGCACCCCTGCCATGAGATGCGCATGGGATTCTGTGTGAATTCAGGTATTTATTTTACTCACTACGTGGGACTTAGAGAACCCACGTGGAGGACACTGTCTTTAATTATTTTCTCCATTCACGACAGGCCATCATGGGACAGGGCACGCCACAATCTCACCCCTATTCCACCCACTCAAGAGTCTCGTGCTAACCCGAGCACCCTGGTTAATTGGCGCCCATAAAGAATATTTACAACACCATCCCGTAAATTCACCTCGTCAGTAGGCACTCTTGTAAGTGATGTGATGCGTGGTATGGAAGGCTCATGTTGCATTCCCCACTTGTGTAATGTAACACAATGTCTTCTGCTGGCAGTACAGATCCAGGTTCTGCGTAAAATGTTGAATCCATGAGGCAGAATGTTAGATCCAATCAATAAATACCATGATGGATTCACTGTGGTATGTAGTGAGGAAATAGCATTTTTCTCAAGTACCTGAAACAGTACTCAAAATAGAAAAAAAAACATAGGAAAACAAAAATAAGTTGTGCAACTTATGCCTACAATTATTTAGTCTGTCTCATGTAACTATTCCATATTTTGACAGTTCACTTCTAGGAACGTGTCTGTAAACAGGTTTGCGGAGACCGTGCTTTTCCAGGAAGTCAGGTAGGTTTAAAGCTGCAAATAATGGAACTGGCAGGCAAATTTCTCTGAACAGAAATGTCAAAATATGGGAAAGTTACATGAGACATACTATAAAACATTTAAAGGCAGATTAACAAACATTATTAAAGTAAGCCTAGGTTCAAAATTTAAAAGAAGTTCTCGACTGGCACATGAATGATGTTGCAGCATGTCACACATATTCTTTTCCATGTTAAACTGCTTTAAAGTAAGCCTAGGTACAAAATTTAAGAGGTGTTCTCGACTAGCACATGAATGGTGTTGCAGCATGTCAAACATAATCTTGAAACTGCTTAACGTATTCATATTAAATTCATCTACGAAATAACACACACTTGAAACTATGCTTCTACGTTTTCAAAATTTCAGCACACTTGTAAGAAACATATGATTTTAGGGCCTCTCAAAATGGCTAAAAACTGGTTTCTTTAGACTGCTGTAACTCCGAAAGTATTATTGGAATTCGAAAAGTGCAAAGCGAGAGGCATGCATTAATTAGTCTTTACTTTACACTATTCAAAAATTAAATTATGTGTGTCACTGCTTAAAGTCTTATAGGAAAACTGCTACAAGGAAAGCCTTACACGACAGTTTGGCTCGCGGCGAATAGAGGTGATATGCTTCTCGTCAAGCATGGGACACTGGCTCTTATCACTACGCTGTTCCCAAGCATCGAAGGTGTAAATCCGACACTGGCGAGAACTCCATTTAAGAGTAAAAATACTGACTGTGCATTCAGATATCCACATCTCCATGTAGCGTAACGTGTGTATGTACATGAAAGAGTGGATCAACTTCTGCAACATATTTTGTGTTGTAAAATCAATTTTAAATTGTCATAAGAGCCCAATACACAATTCACATTTATTTGTGCTTATTAAATCTCTTTTATTTTTTCATAAATTACACTGCTTGTTTCAATAAAAGCTATTATTAACATGCCATTATTTAATGCCAAAATGTTTCTATAGCAAAAAAACTTTAGTGCACATCCCTAGATTATATGTCATGAATACAAATGTGTGTACCTCACGCACACTCAAAAGTAACTATTAACTGGTTGGGAATCCACCTTAATATTTGGAAGTAGCTATACCTACCATACTTAACATTATTTTTCAATTCCTATAGTATGTAATAAATTTACTTATTAAGATTCGCTGCATATTCCCTACTAGTGCCTTTACAGTAAAATAGTGGACAGGATAAACTGCAACTTAAGACAACATGGTAAGAAACCAGAGTGAAACTCACTGAAGGAAAGGATAAGATTGGGAAGGCTGGCCAGGATGTATAAGATGGTGAATGAATGGGAGGATGAGGTGTGAGGTAAGTTAGGCCACCTATTAACAATGGCAGAGTAGCCTATAGAGGAAGAAGGAATAATAGTGAGAATATTCATACTTTAAAGAATAGAACAGGGTCAACACAGTCTGTGCTTAGGAAGTTGGTAAGGGGGTGAAAATTACTTCTGGCTGGAAGAGTTGGTGAAGGCAAAGGGCGTTAGAATGTTTAGAAGGGGTTCGGTAAGTATTTGAGGAAGCAGTTATAGCTTGCCATCCAGTGGGTGCACAATTGCAAGCGAATTATTATAATTAGGCTATTACTACTGAAAGCTAAAAAAACCTGCCTACACAAATTTACTACTACAAGTTGTTAGACAAGCAACTGTAAAGGACATTCATTGAAGGGAAGGGGGAAACGAGCAATTATATTTATACAAGTAAGTAATAATCTTATAGGCCCACTGAATACTATGCTATGTTTGAGGAGTAAATGATATAGTGACATAAAGTAAGTTTTTCAAGAAATAAAAAAAGAAAAAGTCTGTCACAAATAATTTTATAATTCAAATGCTGTGTTACATTTATTTACCAGTTTTGTATGAGTGAAAAGAACTGTTACAGATTTTTTTTTTTTTTTTTTTTTTTTTTTGAAAAATGTAACTTCAAATGGCACTTGTATCATTCTCCATGTCAACAGTATGTTATTGTTGTGAACAGTGTTAAAAATTGTACCTATCTTTTTATAATTATGATGTCTTTGGTTGTGTTGTTTAGACAAATCTAAAAAAGTTTGCTATGTTTATCATAGTAAAATTTACAGCTGCTTTGAAATATTATTTTTCTGTCTGTGCACTAAGTTTAATTTCATTTTATTCGTCGAGGAGACGAATTGCAACAAGTGGCGACCGTGACAGGTCTCTTCTGTGTGCATGATGTAGTTAGAAGCGGCTATCAAAAAGCGTGGGGTGTTGAGTACATCATTCACAAAAATGTATAATTCAACCAGACACCTGTTGGTTACTGGGTCTGAAGGTGAGATCGATCTAGTTTCTATTAAGGCTAGTCAAACTTTAATGGAGAACAAAATGTCAGAGCTCACGACTCTCGACGAGCTCATTTTTTATTTAATGTTGAATTCAGGAAAACACGAATGCGAATTAGAATCTGAAATGGACGTTTCTGATTCTTATAAAACAAAGTTTAGTACTTTGTGTACTAAAATTTCAGTTATAATGTGTAAATAAGTAGATAGACAGGGCCAACATGAATTTGAAAAGGTAAATGGTATGACAACTAAGTTCAAATATAAATGGCCAAAAGTTGAACTTAAGAAATTTGGAGGTGAGTTGATAGATTGGCTAGGTTTCTGGAGCCTGTTTTCCAAGATCCATGACAATAATGAGTTGGACGACTCAGAAAAGTTTCAATATTTAATTCAGGCAACGATACCAGGTTCACGGCTCGAGAAGTCATTGAAAGTTTCCCACCAATATCAGGAAATTATGGTAAGGCTGTATAGTGTTTTAAAAATAGGTTTGAACGCGAAGATATGTTGTTTGAAGTCTATTCACTGGAAATATTAAGTATCACTATCCGGAATATGTCAGATAATCTCCAATTTCCTTTCTTGTATGATCAGCTGGAAACCAAATTAAGAGCTCTTGAAACTTTAGGAATTACATCAGATATGTTCACTGCCATGCTGTTCCCATTAGTAGAGCACTGTTTAAATGAAGACTTATTGTGTGCCTGGCAACGCAGTTACATAGGACATAAAGCTGAGAATAAGTTATCTAGCTTAATGGAATTTCTTAGAAAAGAAGTTGAACAAGAGGAAAGGATTAGCATTGCAATGAAAGGATTTGAAATTAGTAGTAGCCCTGATAGTAGATCGAAACTAACTGGTACTGTAGTTCTGTTGTAGTAGAAGCTCCCACTGCTAGTGCAGCAAATTTGGTAAATACAAAGGGTTTTACATGTATTTTCTGCCAAGGCACACATTTTCCTGCAGATTGTTTTAAGGCTAGAAAAATGACTATTTTACTGTAATTCAGCATTGTGATGAAAAATACTATAGTAAGGATAATATAGAATAAAACTAGTACACAACATACCCTACGAATCATGTACCAGGACAACCAATAAATTAAAACAAATTAAGAATTTATTCTTCTGTTAAGTCATTCTAGAACACAGGTAATATATGAAAATTTAGGTGCTTTCTATATTAGTTGTGAAAATCTTTGTAACTAAATCTCTCACCTAGTAATGCAAACATACCTTGACAACATTTGAATCTATTTTTTTTTTGTTTCTTTCTCAGGTTCGCAATATTAATAAAAACAGTGAAATATATATATATATATATATATATATATATATATATATATATATATATATAGAGAGAGAGAGAGAGAGAGAGAGAGAGAGAGAGAGAGGTTCGAAACTTTAGTATTAAAATTTTCAGTTCCTTAGCTAGCAAAGTTCAGTCGGATAAGAGCAATTGACTCTGCACTCATACCACTGGGTTGGAAGATTGAGACAAAAAGTTTTGCAGTCAATAAATTAAAGTAAAGTTCAATTTATAGGTGCATCTTACAGTATGGAGTCCCACGATGTCTTGAGGCTCACTAAAAGAATCTAATTATATAAAAAAATCACAACATTAAGCCTCTTCTTAAGATGGCTATGGATTTTACTTTCGTTTTGCCTAACACCCTCCCTGTGGTGTTCTACCATTATGTTGGCGGCAGATGCAATTCCTGGACATCGCTGGGATCTGCCATAGGTACTTCCATCATAAGAGTCAAGGGAGCAAGAGAGAATTAGCATTCCTTGTGCTAACTTAAAAGGCACATTACAGGCCTAGAGGTTTCAAACCTCTATGTGCTTGAAAAAAAAAAAAAGAATTGAAACTTCACATAACAGTACTGAAATCAGCTGATATCATAGTAACAAATTTTACATGAAAATAAATTAGCAGAATATAAATAAGATAAGTGATAGATTCCCTAATCATAACATACATATTAACAAATAAAATCAGTTAATTAGTATCTTGGATTGAAGCTAAAATTGCAATAAAATACATTAATTACATTATAAATTTCAATTGAAAAAGTTCACTATATTGAGGTGTCCATGGAGCAATAATACTAATAAAAGTTATACATGCTGTAATACTATTACACTGTCACTGAAAAACTTAAAATTGTAGCTAATAACAAGTGCCTTTTCATCTGTTTACGAAATTGTCATATGGCTAGAAAATGTAAGATGACATGTATGGTCCGTAGCGTCAAACACATACCAGTACCATTATTGTGTCCTAAACTGGAAGAGGTTAAACATGAAATTCCTAGAAATACCCAGCCCAGTAATGAAGAGAACACATTATCAAATCAGTCTGCCAGCGATACTTTGTTTCAAACACTTATAGTTAAAGTTTGACGCGGGTCGTTCCGCAACTCCCTCTCTCCGAGCCCGTCGTGCGCATCAAGCCACCATTATGGAACGGGCCGAGCGCCCGTACAGCCACAGCATATGGGAACGCACCCGGCCACGTGGGCACACGAGGTAGCGGCGTCCAGACGCCGCTCCCGCGACGTCGGGTGCCACCAGCGTGTGCGTCGGTCCCATAGAGCTGCTAGCAAATGGTAGGAATATGCCCCCTTGACGATAAGCGACGCAATTTAACGTCAAAGTTGAACACTGTGTAAAAGCCCTCCCGTGCTTTTCCCGTCAAGGGGAGTTATGCCATTTAACAGGCAATAATATAGAAAGGCCAGGGGTAAGTGTGTTTCATGTGTACTGTGCCCCCTCTCAACTTTTTCGTATTTAACCTTAATACCAATAAAACACCCCTGCGCCTCGCGACAACTTGGACTC
>PNEQ01001131.1:104902-130117 GCA_003012365.1 Medauroidea extradentata | reverse complement strand
TTCGAATTAAGAGAAGTTTTAAATAAGATTACAAACATGTTGAATTACACTAATTTCAGGTGTCGGCCTACCTTCTCTGATGAGGTCACAGCTTTGCTGAATAGTAAAAACACTGCTGGAAAAAGGTTTAGCACGTAATCCACACACACAACACTTGCATCCACGTTTCCGTTTAATTCATTTTATGTATCTGGGATTTCAGTCTCGCAAGACCAATTTTATCTCTAGTTTAGATAGCGCAGCTAATAAAGGTAAATTTCAACGCACAATAGCCAAATTAAATAAAAAACTATAATATTCACTTGGCAGCATAACCGTGCAGCGCGGGAACTTGCGAGTATATTGGATTCGTGTAGTAAAACGAACTGCCGGTGACCAGTGCTGCCAACTAAAGTTTATAGAAAACCACTAATGGCACTGGATAATCACCTGAGACGTATGTCTTTTCAATAGAAAAAAAATGTCCAATTTACTAGTATCAGTTTAAACAGTCTTCGCCTCCCTGTTTATAAAAGTATAAGTTACAAAACTTGACCGGTAGTACATTATCTGAAATCACAGTAACTGGTAACAAAACCACTATAGTGGCAATTCTGCTAGGTTCGGCTATATTCGTGTCACTTCGGTGAGAAAGCACTGCAATCGTAGCTTCTAACACAGCGTCACGTAGCCAATCCCCTCTCGAGTTCCTTCCAATCGGACACCCCACCAACCCCTTCATTCTCACGAATACTATCGCGGCAACTGTACCCACTGGAAGCGTTATTGGAAGCGCTTTTCAACAGCTTGCTTTGGTTGTTTACGAGTTCTTATCTTCCGTTGGCCAGTGTTGTAATCTGAGCGGAATTCGTAAAGGATACACCTATTTTCACGGGTCATAGTTAGCTTCTTATAATAGAGACAATGTTACAAGTAAATATTTATTATTATCAGAGGATTGTCAGGAAGCTGCTTGGGCAAGCACTGCTTGCCTTGCTTACCCTGACGAGACGCCACTGCTATGCATGTTAAATATTATAACTACCCTCACACCTCTTTGAACATATTTCATGACCAACACACAACTACCAATGTTGGATTACTCGTTTCGTGAAAAATCCGCTTGGAAATATTCTTTCGTAAATTTTTATGCAAAGTCGGCATTTTTAAAGAGTTTCCCACTTATTTTTCATCTTGTGACTCCAGCTTTATTAATCAATTCATAGTTTGCGACAAAATACGTTAAATCCTAAGAAAAGGAAAAAAGGTTCACAAATTTAATCTAGAAACTTCAACTGACCTATTAAAACTAAAGCTAAACAAATTGTTTACGAATAAGTTCAGTAGATGTTGATAATTTATCTCACAAATGCTTGTTACGTAATGAAACGTCAATAAAACTGTAAAATAAAACGTATTACATAAATGATGAATTAAATATCTCACATTTACCTTAGAGTAGTTGTTATACCTGGTAATAACACATTACTCGCTTAATAGAGCAATGACACTTAATTTACAAAAATTATAAATATAAACTAAATATATTCTCAAACTTTCTTTGGAAAATTCTATAATATTCGGAACATTTACAATATTTACCGACATTCATGATCAACTACGGACATTCTAGAACATTCAGGAATACTCCAGTACTCAATTACCAGCTGGCCCATTTTCAACACATATGTATCAAAATCGAACTTCTTTGGCTGCAAACTGAAAGCATCTTTGTCTATGGGGGGATTAAGGGATATAATACCATACAACCCACAATTATCTGAGATGGTTGGTTGCGGAGATATAGCCGCACGCACAGGAAATCCACACTGTATTTTACTATATTTATTTTTTAAAAAATACCGACCGACATAACATCAAACATATTCTACGCTTAAGAAGTACTGTCAGTAATTACTGAAGTTAAAGAAGATAATAAACTGTTAAGCTAGCTGCACAAGAGTTTTATCATGTGTACATAAATTTATCTGGCTCCAGACTTCTCTCTCCGATGTGACGGACAGGAGAATGCTGAGGGGACTCTTCATTGTTCTCGGCCTTATGTTGAATTTGCAACTCACCGGCATTGGACCAATCGAAGCGTACACACTGGCAATTTTCCAGCAGGCTGGGGCAGCAATCCCATCTAACATCTCCACCATATTGCTGGGTGTCCCGATGATAATTGGGCACGCATTTCGCCACCGTAGTCATAGAGAGGTTTGGAAGGATATATCTTCTTATTGTCTCTGATGTTGTCATGTATGTGTGTCTCTTCGCTGTCGGCACGTATTTCTTCCTGCAGAGCCGTGGTTGGAATATGGAACCCGTTGGTTGGCTCCCTATCGTATCTTTGTTACTGTACATCCTGAGTATCGGAATACGAATCGGGATACTGCCTTTCATGATGGCTACGTAGATGATACATCCAAACTACCGCAACTTCGTACAGACTGCGAATGTCTTAATGTTGTCTTTGTGGTGTTTTGGGGCGACATTTACATTCATACCTATTGCGAATGTCGTGGGCCATTACGGCTGTTTCTGGCTTTATGCGGTGTGTTGTGCCGTAGGTACAATAGTCATATTTTTCACCGTTCCAGAGACGAAGAAAATGAGCCTGGAGGATGTGCTGGAGCAACTAAACAGCGACAATTATATTCGCTCTGTTCTGCACTACAATTAAAAGGTCAAGGAAATAGAGAAAACCGAATCAGTAAGGAAAACATCGTTGTCACAAGTGACGGAAAATGCTTAAACAAGAAAGTAGAGAGAAAAATATATACACTAAGTTAGATTTATGCCAAGTGTTGAAAAGTTATAAACAAATAATGTTTCTTTTCGCTTGTTTCTTTGATAGTTCTAAAGTAAGAAATTTTACATTGCTGCAAAAAGTTAAGGAATATTTCGACTGCGGTGTAAGCTATTGAACGTTGGAATGTCTTGTAAATATAATCTAATAATGTAAAATAAAATATAAGGTACTATCACAGGAACATTCTTAGAAATGCCCTTACAAGCAGAGTAAACGCTGTTGATATAAACGTAATATATCGGATGCGACCAAATAGCTATATACTTATATATATATATATATATATATATATATATATGCGTATACATATAAACACATCCCTTGGTCAAATACTTCACACGACGAACGATGTGAATTCTAGTTGACTCAGTCCTTCGTTTGTGTAAGTTTTGTTTCTGTTTACGTCAGTTGTCTTTCCTACTCAGAAAACAGTATGTACAAATTTCTGAGAATGGTTACGTGGATTTGTTATGTATTCTGAATGTTTTGTTCAAAGGGTGAATAACGCTATTATTCACATGCTGTAACGCTGACACTTCCCATCATTTTTTCTACCCTAAAAAAAATTAAGACTGAATTTTAATATCCGTTGCGTTTGTGGAATATGCATTTAGTGTCTAACAAATAAATTTGCTACGAAAAAAGTATCACTTGTTATTATTTCGTGTAATTGGCACTTTTGTTCCTTGACTGTTTAGGTATGAACATACAGTTTATGGCCATTAATTGGATACAGTATTGTAAAAATAAACCAATTCTTAAATAACTAATTTGAAAAGTTTTATGTCAAGGGTAGTAGTGTATTATAATTTTCCATTTCATAGCTATCGCATGGTTATTTTTTCTAAGTTAATACTTAAAACTGACAGCACAACAACTAGAATAACATCCACAAGTTATTATAGGTACTAATAATTAATGAAACATAACAAAATTGTGGGTTAGTTCTCAATTGCGAAACGGTTTTGGGGTGTAGATCTGCTATGTAAGGATGCTGATAAAATTAACTGACGTGTAGGTTTTCAAGGCAAGGTTAGTAAATTCTAATGTTACACAATTAGAGTTTTAAAATTAGGTTTCAATAGTAACGCAAAATCAGGTACGAATTTGAATATATCCAACTAATGTTTAACATTTTGGTTAGGTCTACATAAAAATAGTTATTCTCAAATCAATGAATGTTGTTTGGTATAAAACAAAACATTGATCATCAATTTTTTTTTAATTTAAACTCTTAGTACACATTTTCAGTCAAACTACAGTGAAAAAATATAACCTATAATTGTTTTAAATTGTAATTATTGTATACTGACCCTGATTTGTTTATTTACGTGAGATTTTATTCTAGGTAACAGACAACATTATTCCCCATGCAATTTTTTACACACATGTATTTTCCTTCTTCCGTGATTTCTTTCTGTCAATATTTGATTCGCCATTTCCGTACACCAAAGTTTAGTTTTTTTAAATCCCGGTAACAATCAACGGTTTCGTCTTCACAAACTCTCTCATTAGTACAGTATTTTAAGTGAGCATGCTTGACCAGGAGCAGCAAACCTTAATATTGTAAATAGAATCGACTATTTATATTCTACTTGTGTCATATTTAGGATTGTGTTAGATCAAAAACAACACAATTTATTGACCGTGCAGTACATACATTGGTAGCAACATCCTTGGTGGATGCTTTAATTGTACACTCATGTTAGATAATAACATTTTTGCATTGTTTCCTATCCCTGCCTTCAACAGTTAAAATCTAACCGTTCTACTCGTCTTTTTATCAGAAAAACTACTGACGTCTTTAAATATGGCCTGTGCTTCATGTCACAGAAATGAGAGCTCATCATGTTATTTTTTTATAGATGCTTAGTCATCAGAAATTTCTGTATTAATAACTTTCACATAGACTGTTTTTCCTAGTGATTAATTTATAGCAAGAAATTACGTTATTTTTGTTTTAGAGGTTGTTTCTTTATATGACATAATTGTAGACACTTTATTTAACGCTGAACAAAGACATGTATCAATGACCTAACAGTTATGTCAAAATATCATCGACCTTACTTCAATTATGGACAAGAAACCGACACATTTGAACAAATCCACTTTGTTCTAATTTGCCTAATAGTTTATAAGAAAAACTTATATGTGAGTTGTTTCAAAGACCACTTCCCTCTTAGTATTTTCAGAATGACTAACTCATTTTTGATTAATATAAAATTATACTTAATAAGACACCTGCATATTAGAACAGCAGCAAATAATACTTTGCGTTAAGTTACACGACCACGTCTGATTACAAGTGACCATTTTAATATACTGATCGGGAGTGAGTATGAGGACTTAGTGTATACGTCTGTTCTCTACTGTTGTCCAACCTATTACACTTGTAGAAGATTTAGCATTTATTTGTGGGATTATTTTGTTTTACATCTGCCGAAAAACTCGCATCGTGTTTTGTGTGTAGTTTGATCTGGCTTTCAATGAGCGTTCTAATTTATCGAATACGTGTTGTGTGAAAAACTGATCAGAATTTTATACTGATGATACGAGTTATAAAACTATCGAAATTAGGATAAATAGGCCATGTTTGTGAATCTAATCGCAACTGTAACTTGAAGATAAAGTAGTGTAGGGGTCAAAAAATTTTTTAAAAAACTTTGTAGTTCCATTTTTTGTGTTAAGTAGAAGTTAACAATTGTGTAAACTAACGTTTTATATCACGCAGATAAAATGTGCAACAATTTATCAAACTATTTTATGATCCCATGAAAATCATTAAGCCTGTGTTGGTCATTCACGATGACAGACGGATAAAAAAATTAATTATTTGTATAATAACGTTTAAGTTTATAAAATTAATTCAACATAATATGAAAGTGAATGAAATTCGCATTCCCTAATAATTCAATAGGTAATTATTTTGGACGTCATTCCCTCGTAAAGTTAATTATCAATCTACTGAATACATACTTGATTTATCAAACGTAACGACGCTGAGACTATAACATAAGGGAGCATAGTAATTCGTATGTTTGTACACACTAGACTTCTTAAGTATACGTTAGTTACAATGTTTAGGCAGTTCTCTGATAAAATTGTCGAAATTCAGGATTTCAGTTTGAACGACATAAGTAAAGTCGTTTATGTATTTAATTAGGTAACCATCTCGTTATTGTAACGTACAACAGATTTCATTCTGTCATTATGTATACATATATGTATGTGTGTATTTGTAAATGTGTGTATAGAGAGAGAGGGGGGAGAGCAATAGAGAGAAAATGGAGAGATGTTTCTCATTTTCGATAGCCAAAGTTGTCTAAATATTCAAGTTATATGTAAGTAAACAACTTGTTAAAGGAGGTTGTTCAAAATTTTCTGCTGAAAGAATACCATCATAACAAATAGCCAGGCAAGCAGTGTGTGTTTATATATACATAGGTGTGTGTTAGTGTGTGTTTTATTGTGTGCGTCTGATATTTCGGAGGAAGAAGCCAACTGGGATTCATCGTGTAATTTTTTTTTACGTTTCGTTAATTACTAATTAATTTTCATAAAATAAACTTGTTCTGCATTCATCACTCATGTAAAAGTCAAACAAAAATAGCATCCTATAGTATTTTTTCATATTTATTCATATATTATGGTATTAATATTTCTTAATTGTTGCATCTTACCTCTATGTACCTTTATATGTATTTGATGATATAGGAAAGTGTAAGTTGATGAATCATAAGTAGGTAACACACAAGCATGTGGAGATTAGACAAGCTGTTCACACGTGTTGAAGACATTTCGTTTCACCTGTTTTGGCGGGAAGTTCGCTAGTGTTGATGGACATTCCGACATTGAATGTGACGAATAAAACTTCGCGTGCATTGGTAATCTCTTCGGCAGTGACGACGAGCTGCTTTCCTGGTGACCACAACGGATGAGACAACGAGGTTTTTGCCTATATATTCGTCTGTCCTAGTGTCTTCAAACATGCTGGATACATGTCCAAACTATTAAACTATTTATAAAACTGAGGCATTAAGTTAGGTCTAGAATTCAGGTTGTACAGAGCAGTTGAAGGAAAGGTCTAATTGTAAGGTCTAACGATTAGGTCTTAAGATTAGGTCTAACACTGAGTTCGAAAAGTGAAGTCTAAAGGTGCTGTCTAATATACTTGCCTTATACCGACGTCTAAAATGTAAGTCTAGCACTGAGCTGAAAATAAGAAGTCTAAAACTGATGTTTAGTGCTAATTTATAGTTGTGGAAGCTAAAACTAAATTCTAAAACCCCAATTTTAAAATTAGGTCTAAAAGTGACATCAAATATTGATATCAAAGAATGAGCTCCTATTTTATTTCACATACTGAGATCTATTAGAACATTTTAATTAGATAGAATATAGTTCAGTTGGGTATCTACATGACATGCAAGGTAATTGTTCGAAACACACAACCAAGTCCGTTTGTATTTTTTTTTAATTTCTATACATAAATAAAATTATCGTTATTTTTAGAATTTATTATTTTTAATATAAAGGAATTGTATTGAGTGATTTCAAATCTTTTAGCACATGGCCCATACTATCTTATTTCTGTGTAAATTATTTCATTCGCGTAAGTTAGTTGGTTTTTGTTATTAGCATGTTCCCGTAAATTGAAAATTTTGACTTTGACATGCCGCTATGGGAAGACAATGAGAGCTAAAAAAGTTTCACAAGTGAAAAATTTAGCCAAAAGTAACGTCTGTAAAACTAATACTACGTCGTACGATTGTAAAATTATGCGTTTTTGCCGCGTGGTCAACCTTGAGGTCTGAAATCACTTGTGAATTATTTCAGTTTTTATTTCACGACGTCCAGCAATGCAGAGTAACGGTAACTTGTCTTTCGTCATTTGAAAGCTAGTCAAGAATGCCACAAATCACCTGGTAGAGAAGTTGAGTCAAACGTCTGCATTTCAGTTCTGGACACAAAGGAAGACTCATAAACCAACATGCGTCCTTCTCTGATATTTCGAATGCCGTGAACACATTTTTAATTCATTGTTGTGCTCGTGTTTATAAATGTTATCTTCGTTTCATTTCGCATTTGATATGTAATAACATCTGGTTACATAGTTCTAGACATGGGCAGGCACAGGGTTGATCGAGTAGAAAGTAGAATAAACTTGGTAGACTTAATTTAACATGAATAATCGTCGATCGGGTGTCTCAGTGAAGTTTTCTCTATACGGGTTAGCCGAGCTGTTTTTCGTAATAAGTGCACCTACTAGTCGTCAGTAAAAATCAATTAAACTTGCAAACAATTATAAAAATTAACTGACGAGTGTACTAAACATTCTTGTGATTAATACACTAAGCAACGGAAAAGAAAGAAACATGAAGGAATGAAACCCACTCCTTAAATATTATTTTATAACTACGTAAATATATATTTCATCTCGTCTAAACGAAGCCCTTTAATTTGATGTGTTAGACGAAATATTATACGTCATTTGTGAGCATCATTTACTTAACTGCATTAACTTTGTTTACATTTTACTGCAACATGTAGAAAGCGTCACAAAATAAAGATAAGGAAACTTCAAGTCTCTCGAGATACTTTATTTGTTTTGCTGTTGCTAAGAGAAATATGAGTGTGTTAGTTAAGGATGTTTGCCGAAGTTAAGAGTGAACTTTGCCCATTAAGAATTACGAAAGATATTGTTATAGTATTGAACATTTACCCCACGTTGAAACTTTTACTTGTTGCCAAACGCTGAGTTTAATTACAGAGGCGCGTTAGGTGACTAAAACAAGAATGCGGCACTTATCTATTATAAGATTGTACAATAAAGTACGTTTATTTCAATATTTTGTCACGTGCGTATTTTAACTGACAATGATAAATATAATTTTACCGACTAATTAATTTGCCCAATTTTACCATTTTAAAACCAGCAATGTGTTTAAATTTAGAAATACATTAAGCCATGTTGTACTGATTGTAAAGTTTGAGTTGTATTAACGGCGTTTTAGACTTAGAGCCATCCGCTAATTGGACTTTTTCATGTACTTCATGACAGAAAAATGAAAATTGTACTACGGTATACCTCCTTTTTAATTTAAAATCATCGAAATAATCTCATTAGTTAGGCTTTTGAAATCGCAGAAATTATTAAGCATTCACAAAATTTATTTCCGTCGAATACAAATCAATACTCTAATGGCGTTGAGATTTAAAGTCCAGCAAAAGTTTATTTTAAGCCGTTCTGTATTCCAAAGTACGACATTCATGCGAAATAAAACTTGTAGTAAAATTATATTAACACTGAATCACTACATTCTCGCATTGTTTACCTTACATTTATTTTGTTTTACATCAGTTGTTTGAATGTAAACGTATTAATTTTTGTTTCGGAATATATTGTCGAAGCTGTATGAGAAATATATTTACTTGGAAATTGCCAATATCCAAATATTTCCAAAAAGAAATTTTCTACAAACGTAATCTTGATTTACAGGCCAGAATAATTTGTTATTAATATAAAAATGGAAAGAGTCACAGAATAATTCGACAGCTGTTGTCGAAAATAAAGAAATAATTTCTCTTTCTAGTTATTTTATTAACTTTAAGTAATGATATTCTACAGTATTGTTTACATCACGTTGGAAGTGTCGTCAAGGTAGTTTAATTCTGTATAAATTTAACTTTATTTCAGCTCTGTAAACGAATCAATATATTTTTAGGCACTCATCCACATACTCACACTTAAACACACAATGTGCGGCCGGTTTCAATAAAAAAACTTGTACGTAAAGCATCAAGAATTAATTATGTATCTGGGCTACAGGTACAGAGTAAGGAGAATATACAGTCTTTCTGAATACTTCAGTACTTTTACGCTGAACATTAAAGGTTTAAATAACGTTTGTGAATGTAATATTCACTATGACAAACTGCAGACAATATATAGACAAAAGCAAACTGACGAATTTGGAAACGGAATTTTATCTTGACATCAATATTTGTAAAACATTAAAGCTAGTTGCCTACAAGCAATGCTCTGCTAGGGCAGCTGAAAATGACACTTTTTTTTATTAAATTCCTTACGTAGGTTTTCTCTTACAATTTCATATTTCGTGTATAGCGGTGTACCTTCATCGGTAACTATAGATGATAATTTTACAGAAGGTAATGACATATGCGGTTATATCTTCTGTTATGACAAAGATATTAATGTTCGTATAATAAATGAAAGGGTGACGAACTGTCGGCAATGTTTCCTATAAAAATTTTTTTATTAGTGGTCAGTGTTTATTATTAGTCTGAATTTGTATCAGGAATCAGTAAGCACTTTTACTATGGTTGCAGTTATTATTTTTCTTAAAAATTATACTTTCTTAAATTTTAAAATAAATTTTTTTTGTTGCTATGTTTTAATATTTCGTATACAACGTGCATAATGAAAGATAATATAATTACCTAAGGCATCATTGTAAAATTTTGAATAAATCTTGGCAAATCTTAAATTAGGTACAAATTAAGTAAATTCTGTATGATCACTAACACGGTCTAGTAAGCCTTCCTCACGATTCTATTATTCATAAAAAACTGGCAAATATAAATATTTCAAGTTACAAACTACGCAACTTTTATAGTAGTTTTATATAGTTAAAGGGAAGATTTTCCAGCAGTAAGACATACCAATTTAGTGTCATATTAAATAGAATATCTCAGGAACTTAACGTGAAATTTAATTTATACATTTGGTATAGCAGATGCAGATTCAGAAAAAGGAGGTAAATTATAGCTGTCACTTAATAATACAATAAAATACTTACAATATATCGGATCAAACATCAGTTTTATGTGGATTAATTAAGATTATTTTAGTCTTTCACATACAATATAATTAATAAAATTTACAACCAATTCACAGCACTCGCATGCTTCTTCCTTCAACTCACAGAGTCACGAACACTATACAAGTAAATCTTTTCGGAGTTTCATCGCCAATACCATAGCGCTTCTTTAAGGAATATTGCATTTCACGGGCGTGCCCAAGGTCAACTGAAAAAAAAATTCAATGTAAAAAACATTCATTATATTCCGTCGCTATCTCTCAAGAAACGGTGGACGCCTATAGGTTTCCAGGTTGAAAGTCTGCACTATTGCCAGAAATACCAGTACTCCAGCTATACGTAGGCCTTCGCGAATTGTTTATCTGTGTACACAAAAATATCACAGTTAATTTTTAAAAAAGACAATACATTATTATTCTCTCCTAGCTTACCATAATAGTGTTCAGAGAGAACCAGATTTGTATTGTGTCGTACAAGAGGATCACTTCGTTGACACACACTTTAACTAGCAACACTGGGGCTCGGGTCCACTCGATACTCGATATTTATTCATCTATTTTGTTAATGACATGTACCTATTTTTAATATTCGACCTTTCAACAATTTCAAAATAAAATGAGTTGTCTGAGAATTTTTTTTCTTCAGAACCGCTTTACTTTTATGTATTTCGTTTAAGCTACTTTCATACTTCCTTAATGGTGGCCGTTATTTTTTCACGTTTAGTTAATATGTCACATGCAATATGAGCTCTTTTTCCGAACTTTATAAAATTTGGTACATATAAGTACAGCACTTTGTTACGTCACCCGACTTTCATGTATTTTCCTTGATATCAAAATCTTATTTTCCCAACACCCGCTGTTCGGAAATATGTAGTTTTGTTTCATATAATTAAGTAACCATTTGGACGATTGGCGGAATATTTTTAATTTTTTAAATCTAATTATCTTCGATAAATGGAAGTATTTTGCAATTACACAATTTTGTAAGCAGCAAGACATGAATAAATAAGGACTTTTTGATGTGTTTTAAGAACTACTTGACAAATTGTAACGAAATATAATATTTAGACAGTTCATCATGCAAACTTTGTTTTAAATAATTAATTTGTTACACCCTATCAATTGTAACTTATCTACAAAAGTAGCCACAGTATAATTAAAGAAATCGAGTTAAATTAACGACTTTGTTATTATTAAATTCTTATTGGATTTCGAGATTTTTGTTCTTTCGTTACATAGATCTTGTAATCGTGTAAGGCAGCGTAACATATCTACCAAAAATTACCTTTTAAATATGCGGCAACGAAGCGAATCCTATCCGTGCCTTCGAAAATCTCTCGAAAGTAGTTCCTCACAACTCTGTATGACGAAAGCGTGGGTTCAATTGATGTTTGACTCCAATCTTCCCGCCTGCTGACACAACCAAACCAAGCGAACAGTGCACGTAATGCAATGTTGGCAATACTTCACGCTCTTTATGCTCACGTGCAGTGCGACACGGTGAACAGTTATGGTTATTCCGGATAAAGTGAGCACTTCTAAAGCCGTAGTTACTTTTTCCTACTAATTAAATTGTATTTTACTGCCACTTTTAAAGACAAACAAAAATATCTACGTAGCAATGAAAGTTTATACATTATATCGTAGTCAACTAAGAGAGGTCTTAATTAAGATACTCATTTTCACTATTTTAATGCCACCACTGTGTTTAAATTTATAAATAAATTTAACACATTTTGCACTGAATGTAATGTGCTGGTGAGGGGTTGCAATATGTGAGCATGGATCAGCACCGGAATGAATGGGCGAGGGAATCAGGAGATCTCCGAGAAAATCCGCCGACCAGCGGCATCGTCCGGCACGATTCCCACATGCGAAAATCCGGGGGCCGACCCCGCCGTAAATTGAACCCGGATCGCCGTGGTGGGAGGCGAGAGGTCTGGCCTATCGGCCACCGCGGCGCCCTGTTACCAACTGAGACCATAGTGCATAACGTTTATAAATTGTTATTTCAAACAAGATGGTCCTCGAAAGTGGACAATTGATCGTGAACCATTTATAATATAGATTACGTGACTTTGGAAAATACCAACACCTCTGCTTTTCTAAAATATTAGCTTCCACGAGACGCGATAATCAAATACTTGAAATAAAGTTATAAATACTCTGGCAGCCAAGTTCGGTACTGAATTAAAATTGACGTCACAAACTTAACAGTACAACTCCTTTCGTGTAAAACTGACCAATGAACACAAATACATCGTAAGCTTTAGGTACGTATACGACGCAACTATTTTTTAATGAGTGTTGTAAAAATCACATGCGTAAATGTAAATGCGTTGACTTTCCCACTGATTTAGCGAGAAAACAAGCTTGTATATCTTTCTTCAGGTCATCAAAACGGGCGCAGGTCATCAGGCTTGTTCATCATATTGAACAGAAGTGCAAGATTTTTTAGTTTCGTCACCGTACGGACAAACATTTTAGAACGTATCTGTACAGACTGGTAAATTGCGTTCACTGTGTTTGTAATGTTCCTTATACGAAGGCGAAAACCTCTGAATGTGGCATTTTTAGTATAATTTTGAAAATAAAATATTCCATGGCAGGAGAGTTGAAGCATCTGGCAGACATGCATAGTTCACTTATGCTTACTGTTACGTCTTTACTGAAACAGTAGCAGCTTGCAGTCACTAGATGTGACAAAACAACGAATATACTGCACGTCAGTCAAGTGCCTAGCGCGTAGAGGCGGATATGTACCTAATTCACGTGCCTGAATAGCCCTTCCTGCTCTGTCGCATCTTGGTCTTCGACACACAAAATACCGCATTCAGACGGTAACCTTATCATTCATCGCCAGAAATTTAAGAAAGGAACCATTTATAACGCTTAAAATTACGTTGGTGCCTAGGGCACAATTTAATAAAAATTTAAAAAAAAATTAAATTTATTTTACAGCATTTAAGGTAACTGAGTCCTATTTACGCAATTTTCGCTAATATTAAAGTGTAAATACTTAGTTGGAGCAGATAAAAAAATTACGTTCAGTCTGTTTTTTATAATTAAAATTTCTATAACAGTAGACTAAACTCTTTCGGTAATTAAATATGAAAAAATTTGTTTTTAAGATATAAAGCTAAATATCAGAACAATGAACTGCACATCTACGTGAGTTTTACAGTATCTGATCCTTTTTTAGGATATGAAAGATATAAATAAGAACATTTGGAATAATATAACATAGCTAGGCGTTACGATATTTAACGATGGTTCAAATTTAGCGACTATAACTACTAAAGTCGACTATGTCAATATGTACGTAACTGATTTTTACCTACCACAACACCCTATCTTACCTACTGTTTAACCAGTTATACAAAAAAAAAAAACAGAAAATTTTTAATGTGTTTTTTGTTATGTTGTACGAATTCTATTTCTGTTCAACAAAAAGTAATAATGCAAGAGGAAATCCTACTACTTTAGCGAAGTTTTTGAACAAATTAAGCGCAAACAATTCAGTGAAGAACTACAACGCTGTAAAACCAACATTTGTGGCACGCACTTGGTACGTCACTTTGATATTAAATTGACGTATACAAAATTGTTCTTGCAATAAAATTATACGCATAAAGTTAAGATTAACATTTTCGCAGATATAATCCATCAGCATACTCCAGTAACCATTATAATTGAATTGTCAGGCATGAAAAATATGTTACACATGGGATCATTGTTAATAAATAACTTCTACTGTAGCCAACCCAAACTATCAACACCCACAACGATTACCAATGTGCGACAGGCCTTATAACCGCTAAGTAGAAAAATTCGTGTTTCCGCGCTGACAGGGTCACATGGTGCATGAGAGGGGGCAGGGTGGAAGGTGGGGCTGACTGGTCGTGACATGCCTGTCATAGCTGTGAGAGTACAGAAAGCAAAAACCAGAAATACAACGACGCATGGGCCAGACATTCAAGCTCCCGTAATCTCCCAATAAACCCGAAGGAGCATTAACTCAGTCCAAGTCATGAAAAAGGTTAGACTTATAAATTTATCTGTCACAGTTTTCAGAATCTTGAAATATGCGCTATGGTAACTTTGCCTATGCACATTAAAATATGAATGCTTCGGCATTTAATGTATTCTTAAAACTATCTTAATGAGTTTCATATTCCCCTGCGTAAATACGCACAGATGGCCTCACTTCTGCCCATAGCGTGTAAAAATATCATTATTTACATGACTGGACTTAATATTAAATTTTTTACACAGGATTTTTTGCCCTATCCGTATTTTCGTTTCGGCTTTTTCAAATTCGGCTAGCTAGATTTTGCGTGACTGCAGCAAGGTTATTGTTGTCAAGGTTATTGATGGAGGAGATAAGTTGCACACTCCTGCATTCCATCATTAAACTACAAATAATAGACTTTCAACATTTTTAAGATACCATTATTTGTAAGTTTTTAAAGATATGCTGTATAATTTCGATAATATTTTTGCGACGGTTGTTTCTTGAAACGTAAGTTGGATGACAGATCGTGAAAACATTTTACAATATCTATATTTTAGTTGTTACAACCACGCTACATTTTTCCAAGAAGAATTATGGTAGTTATTACTAATTAGTTAAATATATTTCAATTTTTTAATCAAATTTGAAAGCCGTAATATTATTTCCATTAACATTAAGACTCACGGTAAAAGTAATTTAGAACTAAACTCTAACGCAGATTTACAAAATGTGATTTATCGTTGGTATATTCCCAAAAGGACTAATATCATATTTTAAAGTGTGTGATATTGGCCCTTTCGGTATACTGCTTAAAATGCCAATATCCCATTTGTTGTAATGTGATATTGGCGTTTTAAGCAGTGTGCCAAAAGAGCCAAAATCGCATATTTTAAAATGTGATATTTGCCCGTTTGGCAATATACCGACGATGATCTTCGCAAAGCTGCATGGATAGAAAATAACGGCGTTGAAAATGTTTAACACTTTCTGGGTACCAAGTATTCATCTTCACTTTATTCACGGAATGGAAAATAATTTACCGTGCTTCGGCTTTTTCTGATAGGACCAAACAATTCTCGTATAACGTACCAGATTTCCGCGATGGCAGTACCATAATTTCTGAATGGCCACTGGAAGTCCCGCACGCCAGTTCTCGGTCGGTCCAGTCTGGGAGCAGTTGACGTTGGAGGCGGCGCGGAGTTGTCGATGGGGGCAGCGAAGGCGGTGAATGGCGGGGGCGGTGGTGTGAGGCGACGCTGGAGGCAGTACCTGGTCGTCGTCACAGGTGAGCAAATTCGACTGAGCGCACAGAAAAAAGAAGAACAGATTTTGTGGTTGATACAAAATGTTTTGTCGATATGGACCTCTTCAAATAATTTTGTACTGGTTACAAAATTTTTTGTAGTCACTCTTAAAACTGTATTGAAGACAGTAGATAATGTTGTGGTCATTACAAAAAAAAAACTGGTAACATTTCATTTTGACAAAATTATTTGTGATGACTAATAAGTATTTTTTTTTCCAGTGTACGAGCGATTTCACACGCTCGTGCAATGCGGCATTATTAAATAGTACAGGTAATTTCGTTGCATGCAACTTCTGAAACGTTACCCCCAAAATATACAAGCTTCTGGTTCGAATACTATTTAAGTTGACAACTTATATGAGCGGGATTACGTATATCATACTAAAAAACCAATTTAAATATTTAACTTGCCCACTTTAGTTACAGCCAATACTCTTAACAGTTCAAGACTGGTGAGGGAAAGTAAGATAATATGATAGTTTTTTTGGTATCCGAGGTAATGAATAACACGCCACGAATCCAATATATATGTAAACTCTTCGGATAGTTATAGTTTCATGACTATTCTAACAAACAATAAAATACATTTTAAAAATTCATTAAAAACAAAAGTAAACCACGGACACACAAATCGTTTGATTAAAATTTTAAACAATAATAGTTTGAAGTTATTGTTGCCCATTAAATACTTCAGGGGAACGCTAAATGAACAATCAAATTGTTAAAATTAGCGAAATTGAAACAAAATATGTAACTACAGCAAAACTTGCGTATATTGAGTGAACGAGCAGTGTGATGTTTTAAAACGTTAAAAACAAATCTCAAATTACATTCAAATTCAATTGATGGATCATACGTCATTCTTGGTTATGTAAATTAAGTCTTTTTTTTTTTTAATTTTACTCAAATGAATAACCTATTTTGTTTATTTACAGGTCCTTCGACGTACTAGAGGGTTAACAATAATTTTTTTACTAATACTTTTACTTTTTAAGCGGTCTTTTATGAGTCGGGGCTTATTATTTATTAAATTTAAGTTTCGTTTGTAGCTTTTTAAAGTTAATACACTTGTAAAATAGTAACATTGTAAATGTTATCTTCGCTGTAACTGAAACACTGCTATGAAACGTGTCTTAATAATTTTTAAATATAAGTCAACGTCTTAGAATGTCAGTATAACACACTAAGCCACGGTGCAGTATAGTGTGGTGCATTAACAATGTCAATTTCAATGTAGTGCAGCGAGTAAGCTATAGAGTAAACCATACATATTAGTGTAATAAATAATCCTATTACATGTATTTGGAATTCTCACACCAAAACAGAAAAGAGCTCATCACTTTTAAACAGCTCAACATATAATAACCGATTACTGCTAAGTACCATCCCGATGAAACTAATTAAATAGGCCTACATATTGCAACAGGTCAGCCCGCTTGCGAGCTACAATGACACAGGTATACAGACAGACATTGGCATCGTACTTTTAACACACCTTTTTAATTTGTCGGGGTTTAATAAAAGAGATCCGTTTTAACTGTATCACTTTTAATTCCGTAATAGGGAGCGTGCGATTGAGGCGTTGAAAGCTTAGTGGCGCCCCTAGCGGAGACTCTAGTTACAACAGAGTGGGAGAGAGTCGTGTCTGTCTGGGGATAATATTCCAGATTCTCCTTGTTCACGCTTGCATTTGAAAGGAGCATCCATGACAGCTACTGGCCGCAGTAACCGACAGCTTAGCTTACAGTAAAGCTTACAAAGTCAGCAGAAATGCGTACGATTATTTCTGTAGGGTTTGAGAAAATCGAGTTTTCCTCTTACTTCAGTGCGTCTATGTTAAAGAAAGGTTGAAACTTAAGTGAAAGTAACCATGTATTCGACGTTAAAGAAAGGCTGGGGCATAATTTAGTACACGGCACGTGTTTGAGAGAAACTAGTATACACCAACCTCACTACAATGTTATAATTAAGGTAAACACATACGAATGATGTTCTGTACCTTTAAGTTTGGGTATTACGATATGTAAATACTGAAAACATTTAGTTTTTGATGTAAACAGAAACTTGCTGACAGGCGAACGTCAATGAAAAGCAGGTCAATCAAAATGTTGCAAACACATTGCTGCATTGTGCTTCTTCATAAATTGCGAGAGGGACTCTTCCAAGACAAACAGGCTGCAACAATGGGAAAGACCTACACGTGTTCGTGAACATCTGTACTCGAAGGGAGAGTGTATTGACGACATTTTCAAATCAACCTGTGCTTATAATGAAAACATAAATTCAACAGCATTTAATAAATGTGATTTATATGAGCAAATTTAACACATTGACTGTACCTTAACACACATTTTGAGAGCGGAAAGTGAGGTCGATAATTATGAAGTAGTTAAGTCAATTGTACAAAACGTGATAGACAATGCTGTAAAAAAAAAGCAAGAGAGGACTTGATAAGATGTTGTAGTTCACTAGAAAATCAGATCTTTCACGTTGTGCATTTGTGTTATTCAGTTAGAAGTGTATCTGATTTTATCTTAACACGGACTCCCGTAAATTACGTTGCCGTGCTATCAGAACCTATGCAACAATTTTATAATACTTTTGTAAAAGTTACAACGCAGCAGAAATATAGCATTGCTGTTGAAACAATAAGCCAGTTAAGTGCCCTGTTTGGTTTCAACATAGAAAACTACGTATATCTGCCAGTACACAAGCTCACTATGTTAAAATACTGAGGAAGGGTGATTATCAAAAGCTAGCGGAATCTTTTATTGTTTGCAAAAGTGTTCATACACCTGCACTAAGATATGGTAGGGACACTGAACCAGCAGCTGTAGCTGAGTATTGCAAAGTACATCAGTGTTGTGTCAAACAGATGGGAGTGTGCATTAAAGAGGAACAGCCATGGTTGTGTTGTAGTCCAGACGGGATAGTAGTCTGTATCAGTGGCTCTTTTCTTTTAGAGGTCAAGTGTCCATTTACCTACCAAGATAAGTCTGTAGTTCAGGGAAATTAGAGCAATATTCCTTACCTGTGTGTCTCGCATGAAGGTGAAATAAAACTGAAAGAAAGTTACATTTACTACACCCAAGTTCAGATTTCGATGTATGTTTTGAATTTGAATTTATGCGACTTGTTTGTTTACTCTGCTAAAGGAAGCGTAACAATGACTGTGCCGCGGATGTTGTTCCAACGTTGCAAATATTTTATTTTGAACATTATCTGCCATTACTGTATGAAACGCTAAGGTAAATGCAACACCAGGAGTGAGAGACCGCATGGTAGGGAAACATAAGTTAATTTGTATTGTGCTGTACACACAGACTGACTAGTACATAAGCCATTTTATAAAGTTAAAAATTTATTGTGTTAAAAATGTTACATCGTAACTGTGACTGTGTAATAATAATTTATGTTTTATTCTAGACAAATTACTCTATACCACTGTAACAAAATTAGGTTGCTTGAAATGATAAACTCACAATGTATGTACATTGCCTCCTGTGTTTACTCACGTGATTTGATAAGTGGAGCACTAACATTTGCTAAGACACCAATTGCAGTTAATGAAATGTTGGCTGCAAACACGCGAGTTTTTACTTGGAGTCCATGGGTTTCTGTCAGTCGTGTCGCATTTTATTGCCGCAACCCATGCCTTTCGTCTTAACCCATGCTGCTTTTCGTTAAGAAATGTGAAAAATTTCGTACCAGCAACGCTGTTACTGTACGTGGTACTGCACCCCACAACACAACAATTTTAATTACTTTTCAACGGATTGCTAGACATTTTTAACAAAACATAGAACGTTTTAAATTTCCAGGCTCCCACACGTTACGTGACGCCGAATTTGCCTAGCTCCAAGCGGCATCGAGAGCGCGCGTCTCCCACTAGAAGCTAACCAAGTATGTCGCTAGAGCGCAGCATGTGTTGTAGGAAGATGTAAAAAGAAGCAAAAGGATATTAATACATAAAATGTGAAATCGTCTTCATTATGGTATGATACATAAATGGTTATTGCTAAGGCTGTTTCCTAACTGAAGTGCGTACCATACACCCCTATCCCTGTAATTTTTTTCACAAGGGTATGCATGCAAAGGAACGAAAATGCACACATATTGCGTTCTTGCTGAGAATATTCGTCGCCATTATGGGATGTGCAATGTGCAGTGTAAGTTACGGTTAGTTTAAATCACTTTGTGTAATTTTTATGATCACACTAGCAAGTCGGTATGTTCGTTAATATTGATTAATTATGTAACGTCAGTAATTTCACAATTAACTAGATTATTAACATTACACTGTTGCGATAAATAAACAGCCGATTAAATAACTTTACTGTATTACCTGTATAACAAAACTAAGAGGTTGACATTTATAACTCTGAACAGTGAACATATTAGCGATTCATGACAAACATAAACTTAACAAAATATCCTTCTAAGAGTAGGAAGCAAAACTTTACGATTATTTCTACGTATTTTTCTGACCAGGGCCAGTTTTGAGTACCATTATTTCCCTTCACATCTAAATACCTACATTTACCCTCGTATTAAGTTAAATGTTTCATATTTAAATAAATAACGAGGTAATATTTCAAAACAAAACATTGCCCTTTCATCACGTAATGCAGAAAAGCGAACAAACTGACAGGCTAACTACTAACGAAATTGAAATGTGGCACTGGAGTTTTATTGACAAGCTGTATTATTGTGGACCTACGCTATTGCAATAGGCCTATAGTACATATGAAAAAATATATATAGTATATATATATATTGCAATGACGTATGATGCCCACAATAATACAGCTTGTCATTATGTCCCATTGGATGAAACATTCAAAGACACTATGGAGTTTTATTCTTGTACGTAATTTACATTGACAAAGTAGTAGTAAAAGATTTAAATGAAGCAAATATAAAATGTGTTATAATATGTCTGTAAATCTATTAAAGTAGGAGTAATGCTACGCGAAAGAATTACATAATAATCAAATCTCTTTGTAAATTATATATATATATATATATATATATATATATATATATATATATATATATATATATATATATATATATATATATATATATATATATATATATATATATATATATATATATATATATATATATATATATATATATATATAGCAAGGGAATATTGAAGAATGTCAAAATCTTGGAATGTGGAGCAGTTTTAGTTTCACTTATATAAATGTAATTTTTTGATCAATCTTCAGAATAGCGTTACTAATACAACATTCACTTCACAGACAAATAAAAATGCCTTCTCTTTCATTTGCTACAGTATCACCACGCAAAATTAACACATTTCACCCTCACTCATGATGTATAAAAATAAATCTATGATATGTTCAACCATATTACCTGTGCATGCTGCTTATTTTTTCCCTGGTGCATATGACTATAATATCAGTATGTAACTCCTTGTATGACACTGTAGAAATACAGTTTCGTATTATAAGACGATACTGATCAACGATAACTGTAAAACTAAGCACAATGTTGGTTTTACATGTGTATAATGTTATTTGTTATTTTATTACCCTCATGGAAATATATTTACACGGGCTGTTTCTGAACTACAGGTGGAGACACAGTGAGGTGATTCCATAATAAATAGACACATATAATCTATTTTTAGTATTTAGGGAGCAATAAGCCTTTAAATATCGAGTTTTAAAACCGCTTGTTATTAAAATATCGGATAACTGAAATATATCAACCGCAATACTCTAAACATTGCATTAGCTTATTAGGGCTTTTAAATCAAAAATCAAAATGTTGTAACTTTGGGATATTTGAACATTTGAAGATGATGTACTGAGTAATGTGAGCTTTGTAACAAACTTTGATCCTCTTATTGCAATTTTCTAGGAGACATAGTAGTTGAAAATGCACGCGAAGCTTTGGCGGCGTCGATAGATTGCCAAGAGAACATAGGCAGTACTGCGTACATGAGTTTTGATGTGCTTACTGCATAGGTTATGGCGGACAATCACTGTAAACATTATACACACTTCAATAAGTTCACGATACTGTCTCTACAGGCACAATTGCTGTGGGGTGATTATCTATCCATAATGGGCTATAATTCACTACATACATTCAATGTCGTTCAGTAATTCGTAAAGGAGATATCCAATCTCACGAATTGGCATTTTAAAATGTTTAAACTGAAAGTAATAAAACCTACTGGGCATTAAGGGCGCCGCCTATCCGCACGTTAGAAGCTCAAGAGCGACGTAGCAGTAAGGGCGACCTCGAAGCACACATCAAATGCCGCGTCGCCTCAACGAGACAGACACTGAACAAGCGTGCAAGCTTCCCGCTGTACTGTTTTTGCTATGGGACACTAAGCAGTGACCATGGAATTTTATTGGTGAAAAGTCTGCAACTATGTTCAGTGCTGGTCGCAATCTGAGTATCACATACATCCGGTTAGTACGGAGGTCTGAAAAAGGCCGTTTTTAGCCATGTTGGAGGGCTAACAAAAAGTGTTTTTAATGAGCACGGTGTCTTAACAATGAGGTTCTGACCTTGTCTGATGTTTGTTTTCTTTTCGGGCACACTTGGAATATTTTCGAAGAAAAAAATTGTTTACGAACACACTGCAACGCATTTGAAGGGTGGTGGCCGCTTTAACGAAAATTCGTTGAAGCATGTAATTTTCTTTAAGTTTGTCTTAAGCTGTTGCACAAGTATGGTGGAGAACAAATATTTCTCAAATCAAAAACAATAAAAGTTGTAACATAAATCATTATTTCGACTATTGTAGTTTTACATAATTCAATTTCGGATATTTTAAAAACAAATGCACTTAAGACTCGATATTCAAAGGATATTTACTCCCTTACTATTTGAATTAGTTGATACATGTACTATGTATAATCTAATATATTTTGTTTTCAAAAGGAATCAACTCAATGCGTCTTTACCTGTATACATACAATAATATATATATATATATATATATATATATATATATATATATATATATATATATATATATAGTACCTACTTTACTTCAATAGTCACGGTAACACGATGACGAGTGAAATGCTTATGGGCAAACTATTACAATGCATGTAAACATATAATCTTCGCCCGACACTGATAAACAACCCGCATGCTTGTTGCCATCTTCATTTCGCTACAAGAGCAACTATCTTGACGCAAGAGAGCAAATAATCATCTTATGTAAGCTAAAGAGGAAGATATATTTACCAGACAATAGTTTCAGTTTCATGCCACGTCGGTTAAATAGTATGCCGAAGCGCCAGAAGAGCCAACGATCTTCCCTCTCAACAGAAGACGTAATAATACAGATATCTAGTCAGCATGAAGCTTTGGGAGTTGATCTTCCGCCAAAAGAAGGCACCTGTTGATGACGCTGTACCTCCGAAAAGTAAATGGCGTCAGTACATGGTCATCATTCTTGGTAAGATCAGTTTTCTTCGAGAGGATTGTGGTAGCAAAGGTGTTGCAAATCACAATGTTAACTATAGTTATTGCTCATCAGCAACATTCCCAGAAAAAAAAAATACATTTATGTAGGTACCATACTTTTGTATGAATAGAGACAACAGTCATTTTTGTTGGAGAGATTTCTGTTTCATTCCTTCGACAATTTGTTCTGAACAAGTGACAATATGTTCTGCCTAAATAGCAAAGAATATCATTCTTCTTCCGTGCGAATGGTTATTTCTACAGGATATACATATTTGTTGGAACAATCCAGGTAGTACTGACAGCCAACCTAAATTTTGTGCGTACTTTAACAGAAGTATGGTACCTACAAAAATATTTTTTCTTTCATCGTGTGTCGCGAGAGACGGGAGATTTTCGAATATGATATTTCGACAGAGGGAGAAATGAAGCGAAAATAATTTGTTCACTTATTGACATCAGGTCTTTAAGAGCTGGTAAAGAGTAACATGATGTATGGGGTAGCGCTGGAATAAAGGGGTTGGGATAAACGAGAGATCCCTGGGAATACACGCTGACCAGCGGCATCGTCCAGCACTATTCCCACATGCGATAATGCGAGGACCGACTCCTATGGGATTCGTACCCGGATCTGCTTGGAAGGAGGCGGGTGGACCGAAAGATAGGATGTACATACAAATTAGGTGGAATTTAACTGGTTTGGCAATTTAATTATCGGCTCGGAACTGTTCGGAAGTTTTTGATAGTGTTCGGCTTTGCTCGGCGCGGAAATCTCTGCATACTTAAATAAAGGCAAACTATAGCTTAAATATAGGCCGTACCACAGATTACGAAAATGTGAGCATGCGTTACCCATTTATGTGCTGCAGACGCGAGGAGTTGCAGCACCATGTAGAATACAAAATATTTGTCGTAGTTTCCTAACCTTACAAAACAGTCAATCGATTCAGCTCACAACATTTTTTAAATTTATTCAAACAAATCTAAAATGAGCTCAAGTTAACCTAAACTAAATTGCTAAACTAAACTGACTCACGGGGAAGGTGTGGTAAGAGAAATATTTCCCCAACGCAATGCACTGTTTTACGAGCCTTTCTTTTGCACAAAACATTTGCATAGTAAAGCGTGTTAACTGCCCCCTTACACGGGGTTTCGATTCGTCCATTAAAACACCACTGAATTCCTGTGACATAAACTTAGTAAAACGAGTTTGCACGTGTTAAAAATTGTGTTGAAGGTGAAATATTTTACAAACAGAATGTAGGGACGGATGGCATAACTTGAAATCTAACTTTCGTAAGACGAATTCCGAGAGAACAGTTAGGTAGTGCACAATATTAAATTCCTGGTGAAATGTTAACATTTGAATAAGGATTTCCCAAACGTTACGTCAGTCAGTATGTGTTTATGTGGTTAAAAATATTTTTTTTTTTCATCTAACACGCATTTAAAAATCTTTCAATGTATTGTTAAAACTATTTTATGTATCCATTCAACGTGTGCCCAATGTTGTAACTGCCTAATTTCAGAAACTGATGAATGTTATTGTCAATACACGGCGCATATAGTAAACACTGTTACTAACATAGATAAATACAAGTAGATCTATACAGAACTAATCAGCCTACTTTCCTTTAGTGTATATTTTGATAACAGAAATGTTTGCTCAAGGGCTGTAGGGGGAGGAGTTATCCTAGGATTTTAGAACACACAGAAAAGAATGCCAACAAAAGCAATATGGTGAAAAACTAAAAAATTAGTAAACATACTGCAACAATTTGTGTAGAATT
>PNEQ01001131.1:85451-103902 GCA_003012365.1 Medauroidea extradentata | reverse complement strand
AAAAAATTGCGTCGTATTCACCAGTCATGGCATAATATTCTGTAATAATTTCATTATTTACCGTGAGCTGTATAAAAAGTTATTAGGGGGGGACATACAGACATACATACATCCATACAGACTTACAGACATACAGACAGACAGACAGACGCGCGATCTCATAAGCCTATCTTTCCTAGAGGAAAGTAGGCTAAAAACGGTATTTTAAGACTGCCTTACCTCTCAATATACACAGAAGAAAAAAGCGGTTTGCAGTGGCTTCAAAATGTTTTGTCAATATGGACCTCACGAAAATATTTTTAGCGGTTACAAAATTTTTTGTAGTCACTGCAAAACTTTACTGGGCACAGCAACAGTTTTTTGCGGTTACTACAAATAAATTTGGTAACGTCCATAATGACAAAATGTTTTGTAGTGACAAATAAGTTTTTTTTTTTCAGTCTTACCTTATATGCGAAAAGCAAGCACAGCACTAACATTCTGCTGCCGATTTCCCCCTGATTAACTTAACTAGTCATTATTTAAAGCCCATTAGCTGAACCGATTCGAAGGAAAGCTAGCATGCTGGCTCAGTGCTTAGCACATAAAGACGATGCAGGATTTGTTTAACAAGTGAGTCGCTCCTAGACCTCAGACACTATTGACGGATGTTGCTGAAGGTGTTGTTAGTGGTAGGTGTGAGTTAGCAAAATTGGCATTTGCATATTACGTAGTTGCAGGTTAAAGGTGGCTGAACTAATTTGACAATACATAGTCTGTCCTATAAATCCGGTCTTAGGAAATGTCCTATATCATTAAGAAAGTTAAAATAGGTAAAATGTAATTAAATGTTGTTGTTAATAACATTACTGCTGCATGCCGCTCCAACCCACCGGCAATGTTACATCGTGCACACAGTAATTTGAACCTTTGCATACGCATGTGCAGAGCACGTCGCGGCCATCAATTTGAGTATTTCCTGTCGTAATGACTCATGGAAACGAACACACTGCTGTTGTCTTACGCCAACACACTACTTCACCATTTAACAAATACTTATTTCGCCAATTTCTATTCACCCTATGAGACCGAACTTATGGGACGTTCTGTGTAACGGAATTAAATTCCAATGTAATGCTTTGTCTTTGAGGAAGTTATATGGATAATGAAGCTTGATTTTGTTTTATGTTTAGCATTAAACATAACTCATCCCTGTAGTGTGAATTAACTGTTTTGTTTTACGTCAAATCTCAATATTTTGAACTTAACTTCAACACCAACAACAAACATCGGAAATGAGAGTTGAAATGTTTTCGTGACCAACAACGACCACTGTGACACCAACCAGCAATCCTGTCATCCCGCACTTGGTAACCCGTCCTTCTATTGTCGCCAACACGAAACACCAACAACAAAAATCAATGGACGACTTGAAAAGAGGCGGGCCTCAGTCAGGTGTGGAGTACAATTCTTATCTCCATGGATACCGCAGCCGATTTGCGTATCTTAACCATGGAATTGAAACTAAAACTTTTTTACCCTTGCGCAACATTTTTGCATTCTGCAATTACCAACTAACAAATCAGCATGTTTGTAAACAAGCTTTGTTTCCCACAGTACTTTCCCCCTGCGGTGACGTCAGGGGGCGTGTACTTCAAGTCGTCCATTTGTTTGAGTTCGCTCGCTAATGTGCCAAGGAAAAAAACAAGTAGTTCAGAAGCGACAAGGCGCGATTCTTATCGTATTCGCTTTCTCTTTGGATGGCCACGGCGCGGCGTTGGTGTTCGTAGAAGTTTGGTTATAGACTGCATTTTGTAAGACCTTGTATGTAATCTGTGAGGAAATTGACACGTAAGCCACATTTATCATTTATAAATATGTTATTGCGATACAAACAAATTACAGCATTTCTTGAACTTTAAGCGGTTGTTAAACCAATGTCTCAAATTCCACATGGCTTTGTATAGTTTCATAATCGCCTCGAGAGCTTGTACAAAAACAGCCATTATGTCGCTTCTAATAGACGTACTTATATCTGACGTTTAATTTTGAATCATCATGTTTACCGTTTTTAAATATTTAGATAATATACAAACTAATTACAGTATCTCATGCAAAACAAGTGGTTACACATCTCAGTATTGCTAATACACTCGGAATTGTTTATATTCTTATACGCCCCAAGAGCTGGTATGATAACAAAATTGAAGCAGCATTCCTTGTCGCTTCTGTTAGTACTTATAATTTCTGTGACTGTGCCATGAAACTGCAGGCAGGCTACTAATTTTACTCTATGAAGTTAAACGCTGTAATAGGCCTCTTTGCCATTCATATTGATTAAATATAATTTTTAATGTAAGTACAGTAATTGTGTTGGAATAGTCGTATAGGGCCCGTTGAAATTGCATTAGTTATGATCGTTTTTTTTAAATCTTAACCAATCACAATAATATGTGTTAAGTCAGTTGTATTAAATTTAGTTTTGCATACTGGCGAGAGGTGCAGAGTTTGAGTGGAGTTTTCAAACTGTGTTACGGCCAGTTGACCTTTAACGCCGCGGGAGAGAGAAAGCTGTAAACATAGGACGAGATCTTGTCCGAGGTCTTGGGCTGGTGCGGGAAACATAACTCAGAGGCTGAAAGTAAGTCAGCACTGGGGCGTGGCTTCACCTAACTCCTGCAGTGACATTTAATATTAACTTCATTATTAGTGACCATAAAGGGTCCAAACTGTGTAAATAACTTTGAGTACATGTTACTGTTAATTTGTGTTAATTTTGAAAAACAAAATTAAACTGATACGGAGGAAAGGCCAGGTTTAGTTTCGTCAGCCACCCAACGAGAATATGACTGGATTGGAGTGTAAGCGGTGGAGGGGGGTGGTGAGTATTTTAATAGAGTTAGCGTCGGTTAGGGCACTTATAGGTGATTCGGAATAAAGTGAGCACTCAACAAAACCCTGTTAAAGTTCTATTTGCAGCCAACTCGTATCACTCCGCGAGTAACGGTTAAGGACGGGACGTGTATAACCTCTCTGTACACGTCACTTGATGTTTGCGCGTGCAAAGTAAATTGTGCAGTCAGTAAGAATCGCTACAGTTTAGTAAAAAAGAAGTTTGTTAATTACATAAAATATAGTTATGTAGAGTTCGATTTGTGTTGTTGCTGTATTGTTGTATTTAAATAGGAAAGTACACGGAGCTATGTTGCGTAATTTCGATGCCAAACATACCAGCAGTATGGCGACCATAGTTAATGTAGAATTATATACTGTAACGGCTAGTGATATTTTTCAAAGGTTAAATTTTTAGTGCTCACTTTATTCCGAATGGCCTATAAAGGGGACTCTCGTCGCGATCACCACGAGGGGTGGTCGTGTCCGGAGTTGTCGCGTATATTCGCGGCAGTCCGCGGGTTAGACTCTTCTGTGGCCGTCACGAGAGGTGGACGGGCCCCCCAGAGCCGCGGACGTTCGCGGCAGTCTGCGTATTTAACTAAGATTTACCTTCTTCGTTGTCTTCACCAGGTTGTCGACGTGCCCACGGGTACTGCGATCGCCGGCGTGGTTCGCCGCGAATTTCAGACAAGTCTGTATTATAAGACTTGTTTCTCGTCGCCAAGGGTCTACGCTCGTGGGTCGTCGTTTCTTGGAGACGCGGCTGTGTTGCGTTGTCTCGTAGAGGAAACCAAGAGCGAGTTTCATAAATGTAAAGTACCTATACTCTGTCCACTCTAAGGTTGCAGCAGAAAAAAAATTGCTGACGAATAAATCAAAGCAATTGAATTACATCTTGATTCCTCAAATTGTGATTGTGCCGTATCATAGTTTCCTTATGTATTTTCCAATATTTCAAGTGAAATTAATGCTGTGCAAAAATTTTACTGTCGTTCACTTGAATGAATTAGCTGCAATCTTAGAATGGATAGATTATAGAATATCTCGTAGGACTGACAGACTAAATTTGGAGATTCTAAAGTACCAAAAAAATAATGAAGAAGGAATTCCGGTGTTATTACTCAGTATAAGTAGCACCTACCATTAAAACTGAAACATTTATTAAATGTACATGTATATTTCTCTCCAAAAAACCTACAAAGGTTATAATACGACATCAAAATTAGTGACAAAATGTTATACAGCATCTTCAAGAATTCGCTGAAAACGTAATTTGTGTGTTGCAGTGAACATCTCAACATTCGTTGCGGGGTCCGTCTACGGCTGGTCGGCGCCTTTGATACCCGTGCTGCAGTCACACGAATCTCCTATCGCCATTCCGCCGATCACAGACAACGAAGCATCATGGATCACGTCGATATACTGCCTGTCTCGGATAATCGCAATGCCTGTCTACATGTACACTATCGACAGACTGGGATGCAAGATAACAGGATATCTTGTGGCGATACCGTTCATCGTGGGTTACTCGCTGCTGCTGTTTGCTAACTCCGTGAGCATGCTCTTCTGGGGAAGGTAATAATTCCTCTGAGGAATATGTAACACTACATCGACACACTCACAAGTTTGGTAATGGACTGCCCCATTCGTTCTGCACTTCTTTAATAATCAATTACGTATTCCCGCCTTCGGGCAGACCACATTATGTACAGGTAGTTCATGACAAAGTGAATATAATTTAATGCCACCTTGTATAGAATAATAATTAAACAGTATTTTTACCGTGAACTCAGAATTTATAGTTTCGGTACGTAACTTTTTTGTACTTAACGTTGCTTTGTATACATTAAAAGTGATAGGTAACTGTACATTTTCTGAAAGGGAAATACTAGCCAAGGTTTCAAAAGCATCTTCATTATCTTGAAAGAACTGTATAAGAGAAGACCTGGTTGATGATTGGGCCGGTTGCTCGACTAGCCTGTCTCACGTCCGAACCAAAGAATTTATGAGGCGAGATATAATTATTGTGGTGCTACGATGGAATTAGAAAGGCGGTGGAAACGGGAGTTCCCCGAGAAAACCCGTTGGACACCGGCAACGTCCGCCATTTTTCCCACTTGCGAAAAATTCGAGACAGAACTGACCGGTGATCGAACCCGGATATGCTCGGTGGGAAGCGAGGGGATTGACCAATATAACTCCTCGACTTCATATCTTTGCACTTCTGTGAGTTGCAGTTATTCACAATGACTTACTGCGAGATTTAGAGTTGCATAGTAACAAAATGTTTCCAGCATAACTAAAGGACTCACTTTCCTCGAAGTGGGAGCAAATTAACCCTAAAAGTCAAATTTGGACATGCATGTCTAGAAATATGAAATAGTACCATAAATTTGTTTGGTGTTATCTTCTTACGTTATATTTCTATAGCAACAAATACTAGTTAAACCAAAGTATAAATTGTAAAGTTCATAATTATTAAATTTTATTTAATGTGATCCTGTAATTCTGGTAGAACGCGTATTAAAATGTATGTGTTCGTGTTGTGACATATCCGGTACAGTATGTACATTCAGCATTAAATTAACCATGTTTGATTAAATTCAGATATCTCTTGTCATCAACATATATATATATATATATATATATTTAATAGCTTCATTATCAATAAACCATTCGCCTCCCACCAAGGAGATCAGGGTTTGATTCCCGGCTGGGTAGGTCCCCGGATTTTCACATGTAGGAATCGTGCCGGATGATGCCACTGGTCGGGGGTTTTTTCGGGTATCTCCCCTTTCCCCTGCCCTTTCATTTCGGCCCGGCCACATAGTCATCTCTTGTTACCCCTCACCAGCGCTAAAGACCTCGATGATGAGCGCTGACCAAAATATCTCACTCACTTTTCAATGTAATAAAGATGCCACGAACGAACAAACAAACGCCAGGTAATTTAACAACCTACTATGTATAAATAAGTAAATAAATAAAGTATGTAACGGATTTGATTAGATTCTTATAATTTATATTATTCATCACATATATCGTGTGGTCGAATAATGTCATTATGGCCGCTATTTTTATAATTGAAAACACGACATGAACATAATAATTTACTTAAAATATGTTCGTACTGAGGTTGATAACATTCAAATTAATTATTTCTTTAGATATATTGGTTGATCATGTATACTCAACTGGCTGCTATTTTAAAAATGGCATGATCAATAATCGTGAATGTCAAGTCACCTTACTATGAGTACCGTGTTTAATTAAATTCTGATAAAATTTTTCTCTTGTAAAAACAATTTATTGGTCACTAATTTGATAATATGTACACGGCATGAACGAAATTCACAAAAGTCAAGTCAGCTTTGTAAGTATTATGTGTGTAGAATGTTAGATTAAATTCTGCCCAAGAGTTAAAGAAGAGGCACACACAAAATTCTACCTTTCTTTAAGTCCCTGCTCTAGTGGTGTGAGGAATTCGAAACATGCTGACGCTTGTGAATTTACTTGTAATTTTGCGGGTTTGCAATTTTCTTGAATTGTATGTACTTATTTTCACGAACTGTTCTGTAACCAATTGAACTCTGGCTAACTAAACTCCCAAACAACCAATAATTTCAAGAATATAACAAATAAAACATTTGTAAACAAGAAATCGTCTCATTTCTACTACTGTGCCACAGTACCGTATTATAAGTAAGCCATTTCAAGTTTTATTTAGTAACATGGTGATCATGTACGTCTTTTTTCCTCTTTCGTTTGGATTTGATCTTATGAAATATTGGGTTATGTTAGTCTTCTTATAACTAACTGCTGTGATTAAAATTTGCCATTCAGATAAAATAATGAAAGGTATCACGACTTAATAGATTTTCAGAAGTGAAGCTGTGCTAACTGTCTTCCATAATTCCTAATGACAAACTGAAATCAATAAATAGTTACTAAATCACTAACGATCTCACAGATCCAAACAATAATGATAGCAAATAATTTTGACATTTAAGTAACTGTTCTGGAATTCTGTAATTAATTACTTAGCATTTTATTAAGTAGTTAATTTCAAACTTATGTTATAAACTCATTTAACAAAATTTAACCCTGCCAATTTGAAAAGATATTTGTTGAAAAAACTAAAATGAAGTTTTTACTCTTCAGATTCATCGTTGGCATCGCGGCTGGAGGAACGGGTATACTTGGACCAACGTACACTATCGACATTGCAGAAGACAGCAACAAAGGGAAACTTGGTGTCATCTTCGCAGAGACAATGATGATTGGCATTACGTACTCCTATGCCGTGGGCTACTATGCGTCCTACACTGTCTTCCATGCATCACTTTTAACCATAACTCTCATATTCACCTTCGCATTCTTCTGGCTACCTGAGTCACCCTTGTTCCTTATGACAGTTGGGAAAACAGAACAAGCGAAGCAAGTCCTCAAGTGGCTACGAAACGACAACGAAAGTGAATTCGAGTTTGAGAGAATGGAAATTAGAGCTCAAGAAGTTTTAGAGAAGAGAGGAAGGAAGGTATTTCTCGTTTTATTTTATCGTATAAAATGTATATTTATTTATTCCAATAGTCCACCCGTGGTTTTGCCCGTGTATAATATTTCCACAATAATACCGGAATTGCGATGGCTCGGGCCGCTGTGGCCGACACCACCAAGGCGATCCGGGTTCGATTCCTGGCAGAGACGGTCCCCAGATTTTCATGTGTAGGAATCGTGCCGGATGATGCCGCTGGTCAGCGGGTTTCCACGGGGATCTCCCGTTTCCGGAGCCGCTCCACGCTCATCTCATGACTGAAGACATCCATGTTGACCGCAGACCAAAACCTCTCACTTATTCTAAATCCCAATGGCGCGTCGATATTGGCACGTATTTCCGCGACACAAAACCTATACGACAGCTTATCAGCATCGAGGTTTCTGTGACGTCAGCACGTCCGCCTCGGCGCTGATTGGCTGACGTAATCTGTTATTTCTGTCGCAGGTATTCGTGTTGTGTCAGTCACGCCATTTTGATTTCAGCATAATTTGAAATTACTTTACGGATCGTTTGCCTAATAATTCACAAACGTAAATTTTTCTCTGTGAAAATTAGTTTTTTACGATACCTCTTTCTTAAACAAATAACCAAGTGATATTTCCAATCGTTATACGAATAAGGATGATTAATGTAAAACAAACTTGACATCTCTTAACTCTGGTACGTGTATGTATAAACATATTCCTAAAGCAAAAAGCAACTATATATTGACGGGTCCGATAACTGTCGACTATTAACCAAAATTCTACATCAAGAATTGTTACCCCTCTAGGGATAGAATTTCGAAAAATCCTAAAATCACATTGTTTAAAATTTTTTAACTGCTGCAATATTGAAATGTAAATCACGACGATATGCTGTTGGTTTCCATGTATAACGACATTTCATTGAAATTACGTCTCTCATATTTTTACCCCTTTTCATCTTTCCCTCCTCCCCCCTAGGGTCTGAATTTAAAAATTAATTAGATTTCTCGATATGTACGTAAATATCATTATTAAGCCAAAAATACGTCGATATCTAAAAGTTCAGTATGTTTAATATATACTAATTGTTAATCAAACATAAAAAATCGCTAACAGAACTTAAATAATTTATTAAGATAGCTTCATGCTGTAGAATTGAAATATACGAAACTATTCGATAGGTAGAGAGGAATAACCAAATATAAATTAACGTCCTCACCTCCTTAGGGATCAAGAGTCGAAAAAACTTTAATTATATTTAGACATTTGTATAGGTTTCCAAATTAAGTTAAAATCATTACGATTGCTTATTGGATTGGAAGTCCATTTCTTGTCGATTACTTATGCAGCCTACTTAAAGCCGTAAACCACTCTGAATTTCGAAATGTTCAACAGATATTTAATATTAATCGTAAACACATTCTCGTCTTTTCAGCCCCGTAAATTTCTATAAAATTTGAACTTCAAAAAATCGTGAAATCACCTTGCATTAGTGTATATTATTGCGATAACACAGATAAACATTATTGTTAGTTAATAAACTGTTATTTTTATTTATTTCAGCAATTGTAGACAATTTAAGGAGGCGCTTGACGGAAAAAATTGTATTGTTTCAAACATTTTTATATTTGCACGAGATATTGTTTCTTATGTGTATATATATTGTGGCAATTTTTTTTACTATAATGACAATTTTTATCTCTTATATTTATTTTATAACGGCATGTTTGGTTCCAAATTTTCATTAAACGGTTTTATGCTTTGAAGGAAAACCAAATGACTTGCGGAAATGAAAAATTCACATTTAATAACGAATTGGTAGGCTACAGGGTCTCCTATGTAAACATTTTAAAAAATTAAAATTTTTGTGTTAAAAAACTCTGAATTTTGAAATTAATTTTAAAATTTTATAACTCAAAATATTTTATTTTTTGGTTTTTTATAGGGGATCTTGTAGCCTACAACTTTGTTATTCAGTGACAATTTTTTTCAGTTCGGTCGGTCAGTTGGTTTCCTTTAAAGCATAAAATCGTTTTATGCAAATTTGGACTTTGACATGCAGTTAGAAAAAAATATGAACGCTAAAATTTTTTCATTGCAGTAAAAATAAGTCACAATGTATGTCTAAAAACAAACCATATCTCGTACAAATATAAACATTTTTAAAACAATGTTGTTTTTTCCGTCACAGACCCCCTTAAACAAATTACTTCTTTAGTATTAATGATTTCCTGAAATAGCATTGTGAATTTTTACCTTTTTTTTTTTTTCGTTTCTATGGTGTAATTTTTTTTAGAATTTTAACGAACAGAAAAAAAGTACTGCACTATATAAAATTTTAAAATATGTATATACTTTGTAGGTAACGACGTTTAATTTAGGATATGAATGTTGAATAGTGCGAAGCAGCCCATAAAATTATGACTTTTTTCTCTTCACTACCCTTAAGAGTGATTACTAGGGCAGATTTCGTAATGGGGTTTGTCATAGGCGTAGCCGCAGGAGGGGTGGGGGGACAGGGAGCACGTGGTCCCCAACTTCGAAATAGTTTTTAAAATGATAATGCTAATGCCTGAAAATAATTACTTTTTATATTATTTTTATCAGATGTTAATTAAATTTCTAGCCATTGTTTGTATTGAATTATTAACCATTTTCAGTAAGTTCTTGTAAACTTACACTTTTCATTTGTAGTTTTACTAAAAATACTAGCTAGTATGCCTACCTCCTCATAATTTTGAGTCACGTTATGCCTATGTGGTTTGTCCTCAGACGTACATTTCAATGAAGTCTAGAAAAAAACTATCGGATAAACTATCGACGTTTACTTTAAAACTATCAGTGGCGTATCGTGGTCGTGTTCAAAGGCATGAGGTGATAAGCTGTAACTAGATATGATGGTTAGAGGTCAGGAAATGTCGCGAATTAATTTTAGAAAGACGTTGGATTTCAAGTCCCTCTGCGTGTTAACTACTTTCGGGATTGGGTCACTGTTACTGAAACTCTTCCCTGGATATTACGAACCAGTAGCAGACCTGTATGTAAACACTCACTGGCTACCACACTACCTTCACAGACGTTTAACTAGTCACATTCTTGTGAAGCAGCCAACGAACAAGCTGCTGAAGGCAGAGCGTACATACGACTTTGGAGTCTAGCCGGCTGGTCGTTGAACCTGCGAAATTTCCGTGTTTCTAATCATGGTTTATCGCGGGAAAACTTGACTGTTTGCTGGGTTTCAAAACACGTTCAACTTATTAGATTGTACCTGGCTTTATCTTGTACTTGGAGCCGTTGCCCTATTTCACTGAGCCAATAATTATCCCACTATTGTTTTATTTATAAGAGACTGGAAAATTTAGCGAATTCAATTACCTGTAGGCTAGAATCCATTGTACTATGGATACTAAAGCCCCGATTATTTGTCCACTAGCTGCTACTCAGTGGAACAACAGACAATAAACGAATAGACAGAGCTCGAGTGTACATATTACAATTGATTCTAGTCTACAGGTTATTGAATTCGCGAAATTTTCCAGTCCCTAATTATTTAATGCCTACTGATGGTCTGCAGACAGCTACGTTGTTTCAGACGTACATATATGTTGCACGAATCTACAGCGTTTTCAAGAGTATGTTGGCCCAAATCATTTTCGCGGTATACCTGAAAAATTCGCGTTTTTTTTTTGGGCACAAGCTAGGTTTCAAACTGCTGTAAGTTCATGTCACTTTCATGAACTGGTCATGTACTGATTTAACTTCTCCTGGAGGGCGTTCAGCCATTAATAAATAAAGCAACTAAATGCTGGCGAAATCACGTGGAATCACTGTGCTATTGATCATACTTCTAGCAATAATTTTACTCATCTCTGAGTTGTTTGTGGGATTATTAGACAAGTTGGTGCAAGGGTAGGTGCACATTTCTTCCAGTATCATACACGAGCCAAGAAACTTATTCTCCAATAATATACTTTAGTCTAGCAGCCAGTGGCGAAGCGTGGACGTGTTCCAAGGCAAGCAGTACGAGATTCGACTATACACTTTGAGCAGGCGACAGTTGTGTTGCTGAGACCTAGGTGTATTACTGAGAATTAGTTCCTCGTCTCTTATATGCTACTGGCTGAGGAGTATACCTACCTTTACCAGTCAAATGGTTCCACAGGCAACTGCAAGTTCTGTACAGTCACTTCTAATCACCGTTTACCCTACAACACTTCACGCTTCGCCTCTGCTAACAGCACATGTTTATTGGACATTTTTAGAGGCCGGAAAAATTCGCGCGTTCACCGACCTGTAGACTAGCATCTACGAATTTCTGAATACTCAAGCAGACAACACCTGTTCATTGGTTGCTCGCTGACTCAGTGATACCAAACTACTGGGCCTGTATTTATCTGTTTCTTTAGTATCAGTTCGGCGTTCTACAAGGTATGTTAAATATGGCAAGATACAATTGCGAAGTTGACACGAATCTATAGTAGTCTGTGTGCTAACTTGTGCTAGAATAAAAACGCGAAATATTGTGACCGGTAGAAACATTGAGTCCACGTGCTCAAAGTGAATAGCCGGAGCTGATATTGCACGTCTTGGAACATGATCACGAAACGACACTAACAACCGTATCAAGTCAAGATATAATATACAAATAGTTTATGTCAAATACATGTCGGATAGTATGAAGTTTTCGTTCATTTCTGTGTAATGTTCCTACAAATAAAAAAAAATTATTTCAATAATATGACATTGTAAGTTATTGTGTAACCATCAAACTCAGAAAGTCTTTATTTTCAGGTAACGTGCTCCGACATGACTGACAGAAGAATGCTGCGAGGTTTCTTCATCTGCATGGGTCTCACATTAAACCAACAGATGAGTGGGGTAGGGCCAATCGAATCCTTCACCGTGTCGATCTTCAAGCAAACCGGATCTACAATACCTCCAAATATCACAACTATAATATTCGGTATTCTGATGATCGTTGGCTCAACTCTATCCTTTCTGATTGTAGAAAGGTCTGGCAGGAGGTTTCTACTAATCGCATCTGATATCATTATAACTATATGCCACATTGTGGTCGGTACGTACTTCTACTTGAAGAGTTTAGGTTGGAATGTGGAATCTATAGGATGGCTTCCCACCAGCGCCTTGTGCTTGTACGTTCTGGTTTTTGAAGCAGGTCTAGGAATACTGCCACTCACTATTCCCGCAGAGCTGATACATCCCAACTACCGCAGCTTCGTGCAGACAGCTAACGTGATGATGATGTCTTTGACAGTATTTATCCCGACAATAACCTACGTGCCTATTGTGAACTTGGCGGGTCAACACTGCTGTTACTGGCTGTACGCGGTGTGCTGCGGCATAGGTACAGTCTGCATATTCCTAACAGTTCCAGAGACAAAGAACAGAAGCTTGGAGGATGTGTTGAAGCAGTTGGACAGCAGCAATTACATCCGTTCTGTGTTGTACTACAAAGAGAACTCCAATAAAACGAAACAATTACAGGCGAGGAAAGTATCACTAACAAGAGAAACATAGAAAGTTTAACACTGTAAAAGAATGTCTCGTTTTTATTCTGTTAGTTAAATTCATCCCACAATAACAAATGACAATATTCAACATCCTGACACCACATGGACTCGTTTGTACATATCGTCGTTGATGTTATGAAACCTCCTATGTGTTAAAATCAAAAGTATTCAGCAGAGACAAAAACATACAGACACTAACAGTGTTATGGTATTTGTTAGTAACTGCTGTCAAAATTTAATGTAATAACAGCTTCACTGCTATCCATGTGTGTAAACTGTAGTGCAAGCACAGGCACAGAGTAAATAAATAGCTTTAATATATTATTTGTAATTTTGTCACATAGGAGGTTTCATAATATCAACGACGATATCGGTTTGCGTTGAAAGCTGAAATGCGTACACCAGATCAATTCGCACATAGACTGAAAATGTACAATTGTGAGCGATAAATCACTGTATATTATGTATTTAAATGAACTTCATTGGATTAATTACAAATAAAATAATATCGTGAACTTAATACACCAACATATATAAAAATTGTTTAGTAATAAAACATTTACAATACCTATTAGGCGTTCATTTGCTGCAATGTTAGCACGTTAGTCTTGCAAACAAATACATTTAAAGGTCCAATAGTTTCATATTTTTATAGTACATAATTTAAATCCTACACAGCCAAAATATGTAACACTATGGGTAGCTCATTCCTTGATTTGTTCATCTAATACAATTATGAAATCACCTTAAGGGCGTTGGACCCATAAAAATTCAAAATTTTATATTTGTGCCAAACACTGTTCAAATTTTTCACATCAGATAACACGTTAATTCCCCAAATAAAAAAAAATTAGGCCCCATAGTTTTTGCATAATAACTCATCAAAGTCTCAAAATGGCCATTGCGGTGTAGCCAAAATCAAAAAAAGTAATTAACGAATAAATTCAAAATTACAGGAAGTGATAGATAGTGTATCAATGCATTTTACGACATGGTTGACAAAAGTAATTTTTGAAAATTTCAGTAGTAGCCAAAAGTCAAAGTTATGCAAAAATTTACTCATTTTCATAATTTTTTTAAAAATACATAAAGTTATCGCTTTGTGTTCACAAAAGTGTCTTGAAGTAGCTCACATAATTAAGAATCAATATGAATTATCTTGTTTCTGCAAGTTAATTATTTTTTATTATTTTGGCTACACCGCAACTGCCATTTTGTGACTTTGATGAGTGATTATGCAAAAACTATGGGGCCTAAATTTTTTTTAATTTGGGGAATTAACGAGTTATCTGATGTACAAAAGTTGAACAGTGTTTGGCGCTAATATAAAATTTTGAATTTTTACGGGTCCAACGTCCTTAAACGGTGGCAGACAGAATTTGATTTATCCTTCGAGCTAGCTACTACGCATCAGTAACTCAGATAAGAATTTCATGTCAAGAAACGTATTTATTTAATACCAAACAAATCAAATCATTGCCATAATTTTGATGACTATAAAAACGCAAATCACAGACTATCAAATCGTTTGACGTACGATTTGATGTTGCACCACATTCGATATTTTTTTTACCTTTATTAACGTTGCTGAAAGGTTTGTTTTTCTGTATGCATTTCATATAATTACAAATAAAATTTTATATATGATGTGTTCATTTTTTTTTTAAATCTTCCTGATACTTAAAACAGAGGCACCTACGAATATCATTTGAACAAAAAAATTTCACTCCATGGTTTCAAAGAAAACGACATTGAAATGTTTTCTGAAAAACATTTATTGAATAGCAATAGGGTCTTCTATAATTTAAAAACATTCGTTCACTTAATCCGTATCTCACTTAACAACTGAACTGTTTTCATAGATTAAGCAGAAAATTTTTACTTTTGAAAATATTATTAAAAAATCCTTCTCTTCTAGTTTTCGTTACTAATAAGTAAACCAAAAATGATAGCTTCATGATTTTAGTGCTTATTTCTATTCAACGACTACTCACACTAGAAAAATATAGTTTACGCCGCTGTGAAGAAGCAACTACATCTAGCCGCAGCCCAAATAAATTTCCCAATAATTGAACATTGTTTCATGTTTTAATGACTTCAGCGAAATAAATAATTCCCCCAGGAAGTATGCCATTGCGCATTTTCTAGTGTATTAAGTGACCTCTGTTTCAAACAATAAAAAATTTCCGTCCGCCGACTGCCGATAATACTAATACTTAACCTGAACTTTCGTGTGAACACATTAGACTAATCTGTAAGAAGTTCCTATCGAACGTAACGTGTCCATGTACATATCTTAACCATATTTCAAATGCCAACTGATGACATAAATTTTAACTATACGCATACAAAAACAAATATTTGCTGGAGCCAAAATATGAAACATTTTTATATCAGAATTTGTAAACACCTACCGCTTGGTAAGGTAACTGAATTTTATGCGTTTTCGTTCATACCAAATTTACATTTTGAAAATAGTTTTAACGTATTCTTTTTTAAAGCCTTCTAATATTTATATTAGAATTCTCAGGGGAAACAAGATGGTGTAGTGTAGTGTAGGTTCGTGCCGGCCAAGGTTACCTAATTGCTATTAGTTTCCATACATTAAAGGAGCAAACGCTAGTAAGAAACTGAAAGAACTTATGGTTATACGGCACACAATATTTAATAGTAAATAATCAGGAACAATTGCATAATGAATTCAGAAATTAATTATTTATATGATAGTACATCAGGAAGTGGGTATCTTAATTTGTTAAAACCTTAAAAAAATAGTAGTAATCCAACAAGATGGCGGCGGAGCAAGGAGGATTGGTAAATCAAAATTACTTTAATTAGAAAAAAACAAGTAACTGAAGCTCCTACGTCCTTGGCATGCTAAGTAACCCCAGTCGCAGAGCCAGACTGCAGCACTTCCAGTCGGCAGCTTTAAGGGGGAAAATCAACAAGCCCCGAAACAATGAATGGCGCTGCTGGCTGGCCCTACCACAGCAACGTGAAGGTTCTACATCACCAAAACTCGTGGGTAGTCGGCCGGCCCCAGCGCTCCGGTCTGACTGAGGGCAACAGCATCCAGCAGGTCCAGACGTCCTGTTCCCTGGATGGATTCGGCAGCGAAGTCGTCCCCGTTCCCGGAACTCTTCACGGCCCTCCCGAGAGAACTCCCTTGTCACGTCACCCAACTTACCAAAAAACTCTCCTTACCTCCTTAGATAAAACCCTTATTGCCCAGATATAATACACATAAAACACTACCTAGACTCCTCCATTGCTCTATGGAATGTGACATCCTACAACCTAAGACCACAATCGATTAATTGTTTACAAATCAAATTACAGTACATAAAGTAAATATAGCAGATAATCAATGCAAAAAAATACTGAGAAAAAACTAAACTATTTAAATAAACATTCAGAACTGCAACATATGCATCACAGATACGTATATTACAGAATATCCCCGTCCAGAGGAAATACCATGTTCATACGGTATGCACTCGATACCCTATACTCTTATGTTCACTATTTAAATTCTGTTTCAATTTTGTCCCTTTTTTAACTGCAAAGCTGTTTTTTTAACATATCGACTGAAGTAACACAAGAAACATTTAAATAAATTCAAGAAAAGTTATCCTCATTGCAGTGAACACGAAACTGCATGAGTTCGGAAACTCAGTCTCGTTGACAAGAACAAATCCCTTGAAGACCTCCTTTCCCAGGTGACGATCCCGTAGAAGTCTCTGCATCTGTTAGAAAACACTAAGCCTATGTTCAGTCCACTCGTTGGTCCTCTCGAGGAAAATCTCTGCTTGTCATTTTTTTTCTACTAAACTTAGTGCCTATTGCTGCAAAGCGTTCATCGCACCGCACTATCATGTGAAGACACACAGCTAGATGGTCTGTGCGCGCACAGGGTCCTCGGTGGGTCGCCCCCGCCTACCGGCAACTAATTCGAGGCAATACAAATTAATCGGTAGCACCTGAAAATGTCTATAGCACACAGTAGGGAGTTACTGTAAAAATACAAAATCACTTTTGTTTGTTTCACAAACACCTTAGTTTAAGTCACAAACTGAGCACTGTTCCCACACAGTTCCAGTCCGTTCAACACCTTACTGAAAGCTGTTGCCGAGTCAGTAGCTCACTTTCCATCCCCTTCCCAGTGGAGAACTCTTCGACGCGACGTGTGACTGACTCCGCCACAGAGGCACCGCATAACCAGGGCAAAAGCTTCAGTACCTTAGGGACCCTACTGATTATGTTAATTATGTGTAGGTGTATAAATAACGGGAGACTAAATCTGCAGCATGCAGAAAACAGTGTACCTCTCTGTGGAAATAAATAAATAAATAAATCTATATATATATAAAAATGAAAGGTGACTGATTGACTGACTGACATATCAAACTGCAGCCCAAACCACTGGACCTAGAATCGTGAAATTTTTTGTGGGGGTTCCCTTAAGGTCGTAGGCGAGCACTAAGAAGGGATTTTTCAAAATTCGACCTCTAAGGGGGTGAAAAGGGGTGAAATGTGTTTCCGAAGAAACTTCGATAGAGCTCGAACCCGACTGCCTATCATCGTGATTTTTACTTTAATAGGACACTCGTAAAAATGCATATTAGCCAATTTAAGGATTTTTCGAAGTTCAACTTTTAAGGGGCTGAAAAGACGTTAAATGTGTTTCCAATCAACTATTGATATCTATCAAACCCTTCGGGATAGAGAGTTGATATTCACTTCAAAATATTGCTTACGTAAATACCCAAAAGGTAGTTTTAGGTTTTTTTTTAAATTCGACCCCCAGGCAGTAAAAAGGGGAAAAATGTGTTTTTAATGAATCGTCTTTATCTTTGAAACACAATTGGCTATCGTCGTGATTTTAACTTTAATTGGTTACTTTTACAAATGTCTATGGCAGGACTCAAAATAGTTTCGAAATTCTTTATTTAAAGGGGTGAAAATACGTGAAATGTGTTTTCGATTATCCTTCCATATCTATCGAATCTATCGAGATATCGAAATACTCTTTGCTGTAAATTGGTGCTTTTGTAAGTATCCCAAGTACCATTTAAAATATATTTTCCGAATTCGGCCCTAAACTGGTTAAAAATCTGGTAATATGATTTTTCGACTCACATTCGATATATATCGATCCCATAGTTTTTTATATAGAGACGTGATTTTTGTTTAGGATTGATGCTTACTGAAATACCTAAAAAGTAATTTCAGGAATTTTCGAAATTCGCCACCTAAGGACGTGAAAAGGGGTAAAAAGTGGTGAAAAGCGTTTTCAATTAATCGTCCATATATCTTGAACCCGGCGGGCTAATGTTGTGTTTTTTACGTCCACGAGATACCAATAAAGTATTCTAAAACGTGATTCAAGGGTTTTTCGAAATTTACTCTCTTAAGTGGTGAAAAGACCTTGAACTTGTTTTAGATAAATCCTCGATATCTATCGAACCCGTCGAGATATACAATTAATTTTTGCTTCAGGATGATGATTACAGAAATTATCG
>PNEQ01001131.1:60923-85351 GCA_003012365.1 Medauroidea extradentata | reverse complement strand
GCTTACGTAAATATTTAAAAAATATGTATGTATTTTTTTTTATTTGTAAGAAACGTAATTATTAAGAATAAAACTTAGTTGGTCAATAATCAAGGCACACGATCCGAAAAGCAGTAACGAGCAGCGAGGAACAACTTATACAGGAGTTTCACTACAGTAACCTATCGAGACGTAGTGTTGTACAACCTCTATGAGCCCAGGACACAGACTTTTTTTTTTTCAATAAATTTTATTTTCATGAATTATTTCGACGTTACGTGACGCAGTTGTTTGTCACTCGGGTCTAAATTCCGGGAGGTTCTGCGCTCGAATTCCGTTAAAAGCTACGTGCGAACGTTCAATTCTGACACACAATAACTACAAGGCAGATCGAATTAGTGCAATTTACATGTAGTCTTTAAAAGGGGTAAAATTGCAGTTCGCTTTACACTTAGGTTCCTCTACAACATCAGCTGACATATCGTCGGTATACTGCCATAAGTGATTAAGTCATTAATATTACTTTGTTTAAAAACACTATTAAATTGTAGATATTAACAAAAATGTGGTACGTTTCTATACTGTGACGCAACAGTACGAAATCACGAATATACTTCAAACTTGGGCAATTGTTCGTGAACAATATATACATATTCCTACCATTTTTATCATTTTATCTCATTTTGACTGGGTCACTTTTGGCAGTAAAACGACGATATATCATCTAACTAATATTAAGTTTGCTGTACCAAATTCTTTTCCGTGAAACCTTTACCCACTGAAACTTTGTAATAGCAATAAAGTTCCAGTGAATATGTTGAAAATATGTAATTGAGGGCACCGTCACCAATGGATGTATACAGGGTAAATAAGATGTTTTTCATTCGATTCACCTCTTACCTTAGGTGTCTGTAACTACCCCACAGCGTCAAATTGGCAGGGTTATAAATAAGGTCCAGGCGAAGTCGCCGTTAATGTGAGGGACAAATTTAAGACTGCTTTTCGCGTGGACAGCTATAGCTACTTATCCTGCAGCAGAACTAGCCGCTTGGACATTCTAACATTTGATGACTGAAGTACCAATCTTGAGTACAAATAGGTTCTTCAATTAAAGTAAATATTACCAGCAGTTGCGTATAATACTCGCGAGCAAAGCCGCGGGGGACTGCTAGTAAATAAATAAAACTCCTGCCATGAATATATAGTCACTCATCGAAAAAGAGAAATACGAAACGTACTGCTAGGAGAAAGAAGGATTAATTTACGGTGAGCCTGTGCCAACAAAGTGAAATACTGACGAAGTCAAAAACACCACATAAATAATGAAACTTGGCATTCGGATTTACAAACTTTCAACACAATTCGACAATTTCGACAATCAGAGTCATACACGATGAACTACAAACATCAAAATACCCACATAAATAAATATAAGGACAGATAAGTACAAACACGATGATAACTCAGCTTATGTCAGCCATAATACTACCAGACGAGACAATCGCTGTTATAATGGGTCTAGTAGACATTTCCAAACTTCTGTTGTACAGGTAACTCAAAATATTTTCTCAGTCAATCGTGAGGTACGAAAACTCAAAAACGGCGCAAGTAACAACCCATCTCGATCACTATGCCAAGTTACTCCCACGTAGTAAAAACCCTCTGGCTTCAGAGTTTTTACTCCGACGTCCAATACGTAAAATAGTGTCGTATCACAATTATTCTAGCACATAAATTCCGTCGTTCCGACGTCACCAGTAGCAGACAGTTAATGTAGACCTTAAGTTCTCGTAACCAACCAGTAGATTCGGTTGTCTTCCCTGCTGATTCCTTGTTTATTCATCGTCGGTTACGTAGCGACGTAATTGGGTGATATTGTATCTGCCTTTAATCTCTCCAGTGCGCTGATGTTCCAGCTCGTAACAATTATTCTGAATAACTCTTCGTACTCGGTACGCGTCTTCGTACAGTAGGAATAGCTTTTTGGTTACATGTTCACAAAATTGCGAAGCTGGATGTGTCTTGATAAGTACCAAGTCTCCGATTTTGAAGCTGTTAATTTTCGACTTCTTTATGTATTTTGCTCTCCTCTTCACCATAGCCAATAATCGGCTCTTGATCAGTTTCTTCACTTCTTCTCTCACATCCGTGTCTTCTCTCATCTCCTCTTGGATTTTTGTGATAGTAATTACGTCAAAAATCTCCGACCTGCGACTCGTTAAAACTTCGAATGGCGTGAAATTCGTCGAAACATGCACAGGGTGATTAAGCACCAGTTCGACTAAAGGTAATTTATCTCGCCAGCTCTGTTGATGATCGTGGCAATGAATCCGTAGCATGGTGCCTAAGGACTTCATCCGACGTTCGACCACACTCGACTGAGGATGGTAGACAGAGGTAGTAGTTGGCTTAATCTGGAGTTTCTTAAGTCCCTCTTGCCATACTTATCCGATGAACTGTGTCCCGTTGTCCGATACCACACATTTAGGTGCACCAACCTCCTTAACGAATTCTTTCAGCTTCGCCAATAAAGTTACGGCTTTGGCTCACACGATCGGATATAATTTTGTGAACTTAGAGAACACGTCCATGATCACAAAAATGTACCTTACTCCGGCCCTGGATTGAGGAAGCGGACCGGAGATGTCCACTGAGACTAAGCTGATAGGTTCCTAAGGAATTATTGCTTGCATTTCGCCTTGCAAATTCTCGTTGGAGTGTTTGGCCTTCTGGTACAGATCACACGATGCTATTAGCTTGGCGATGGTCTTCTGCATCTTGGGCCAATAAAAATGTCTCCGGACCAGTTCATAAACTTATTCCCACATGGCTCAGAAACACATGTGTCCTCCGGGTCAGTTCTTTGACCAAACTTGCGGGTACCACTGGCTTCCATGGTTCGCCGAACAAGTTGCCCTTGGCTGAGTGATGATACAGAATGCCTTGTCCATCGACACAGTACAGTAGATTAATTTTCTGCATTTCCTTCTCAGCTCGCATGCGGCTCAAAATCTTCCGGCACGTTTCGTCTCGATTTTGTTCCAGTTTTAGCCTTTGCATAATGTCGACGATGTCTGGATGTCGGTCTAGCTGTCGGATCCCTTGACTGGCTATGAGGAACTCCCTGGATGATTTCTTCGCATCTACGTAGTGAGCTTCACCATCTGGTACTCGACTGAAATAGTCAGCTACGATGTTGTCTTTCCCCTTGATGTGCTGCACTCGACAACGTAGTCTTGCAGAAGCAACGACCATTGAGTTAATCGGCCGCCAAAAAGTTTACCAATCTTCAAACTAGTCAAGGCTTGCCATCGCTACTGTCTTCTCCAATCCGTCATCATCGACCTGTGTTAGCTTGCTCCTAGTGCATAGTTCGATGCATCTGTCCTCAGGAAATATTCCCGACCCATGACTGGATGGTAAATCACGAGCTCTTCCAAGAATACTGTTTTCACATCTTGAAATGCCTGCTCTTGCTTAGGACCCCAGGACCAGATTACTCCCTTCTTCAATAGCGAGAACAACGGAATAAATAGCCCGGACAGTTTCTTCGAGTAGTCACGATAGTAGCCTACTACGCCCAGAAATGCTCCCAGCTGTTTTGGGTTGCTGGGCCGAGGAAATTCGCGAATAGCCTGCAGTTTATCCGGTGCCGTTTTAATGCCATTAGGCGTCAGTATGTGGCCCAGGAATGGAACTTCTTGCCGGCAGAAGTTCGACATGTTCAACTTGATTGTCATCCCCGCCTTAGCTAATTTGTCGATGACGATATTCAAATTATCTAAATGTTCCTCGAACGATTCTGACGTAATCAATATGTCGTCGACATAAACCCGCGCAAAGCCGTTGCATTCTGAACCTAATGTCTCGTCAATACAGCTCGTGAACTAAGCCACGGCGTTACAGATGCCGAAGGGCATGACCTGAAAACAGTACTGCTTGTTCTTGAACAGAAAAGCTGTGTATTTTCGGCTGCTCTCGGAAAGTCGAATCTGCCAATAACCTGCAGTAAGATACGCTGTGCTCATGAATTTCACCCCAGTGTACAGCCTGAGTATTTCGCTGACCCTAACAGGCCCTTCACAGTCAAGAATAATTATCTTGTTAACTTGAGTCGCATCCAAGCACATACGTACAGATCCGTCCCTCTTCTTTACGTGCCTGTAGCTCAAAAATGGGAACTTCCTTCCGCAACATGCCTACGAAGTCATCCGCAACACGCCACTGACTGGGATGCGTCGTTCGCGAAGTCTCCGGTGTAGATGCAAGCCAACCCCCAAAATTGAGTACTACATTGTGCTCAGTCATAAAGTCTGTGCCTAAAATCAGTGACTTTGCAAGACCCTTAACAATGAGAACTGGAACCTCCTTAATTTCTCCCAAACCTTGAATGGGTAACACAGTTTGTTGTGTAATCGCAGGGCTAGATTTTGACGTTACGCCAAGTATTTTAATGCGAGGGACCGGTAAAACAGGCAGCTTATGTCCAGAGCTTATTATTCCTTGTACAACGTCATCTGCTGTGCATGAAACCTCTGCGCCGCTGTCTAGTAGAGTAGGAATTTGGTGGCCACAAATATTCAAATTAAGATCCGGGCATAAAATTTCACACTTAGCTTTCTCTATGCTGTCGCCATCGTTAAGCAAGAAATCCCTCTCGTCCTCGTCACATAGTAGAGTGTGTAAATCAACGAGTGCAACTTCACTTCTCCCTGGTGGCACCGAGCACTCCGCCAAAGCACGAATGTTTCCGTCCTTAAATTCGCGAACCTCGATGTTCGCAGAATTATCTGTGCCTCTAATCACTACACACTCAAAACTATCTGTGCATGTCTCCTCAACTAACTTCACGTCATCGACGAACGGTCGGAGACCCTCTTCGTTAGTCATATTTAGTTTAAAGGTAGGCCATCAGGGCAGAGGTACGAGGATCCACACGTCCTCTATCATCAAGCGCTAACACTGGCGTAGATGGTCCCCGATTGCTGTGATCAACGGGAAATTCGGGTGCAGAAGGATCCAACGGTTTGTGTCGCTCAAAATACCCTTCTCGCTCGTTCTCACGCGCTTGTTCTTCACCGCGACGTCCTCGCTGGTCGCGGGGTGGACTTCATTCCCGTTCGCGCCGCCCTTTGTCGTCGCGCCGCCTTTCATCTCTACTTCTCTCTTGGCTGCTTGATCTTGAATGGTGGGAATCACGCTTCGGCGACTGACTTCTACGCTGATCCCGGCGGTGAAAATTCGATCTCCTTCCCTGGTTCCATGAATTTCGTGAGCCATCGTACCCTTGGCCCCGACGACTCCTATAATTCGCCTCGTTGTCTGAACCGTAGCCTCCTGCATGTGACATCACGTTAACTTGTCTATCCCGAACCTCGTCATCATCTCGGGAAAATTTTGGCCCGCCTTGGAATTTTGATTTTCCTGCATTTTGGTCCCTGAAATCATTACGTCCCTGCTGACGTTTCTGCCTTTCCAGTTTATCCACCAGGATAAGCTGCTCGCGAAACTCAGTAAACGTGAAATTATATTTGCCTACTTAAGCCAGTTGGTAGGCGATAGGCATGTGAGTGGTTAGCATAGATATGAGCTCCATCTCCGACATCTCCGGTGTTAAGTGTCGGCTACGCTCAAACATCGCACTAATGTGCTCGTCCACCCTTTTGTTGCCACGTGGATCATAGCGTTCTGCGTGTGATTGTGACCTTACAAGGCCCTGAGTACGGGGTCCCCAGAAGTGTTTTATAAATTTATCCTTATAAGATATGTAATCTGTGATAGTGATTTTCTCAACTTCCCACCAATAATTTGCCGAATTTTTCAGCGAGAAGGTGAGGTACCTCAATCTCTCCTGATCTGTGAGATTGAACATCTCCGCGTACTCATCGAATTTCTTAATAAATTCCATAGGGTTTTCGTTTTCTGAATTTGCGAATTTCGGAACGGCTTTGCTTAGCTGCTGTATCGGATGGTGAAACAGAGCAGCGATATTGCTAACAGAAGCGACGTTATTAATATTATTACTTTCCAGGCTGAATAGTGGCATGCTGGTTTCTCCGACGCCTTGACATTCGGCTCGCGATGTTCTTTCTGTGCCTGAGTCGGTCACCTCCGACAATCGTTCGTCCGCGCAGCTTACTTGTGAGGCGGGGTCTCGCCGACAAAATGACACGTGTTTACTGTGCTGTGTTTCTTGCGAACCTATTTGCAAACGCTCAAATATGCGAGCCAGTTCATTTTCTAGTTTGTCACACAAGTAGCGGAAATCGCCGACGTACTTAGTGCGAAATTCGTCAACAGCTTGGTATGTCTCAGTTAATTGGTTGTTGAGCTGAATTTGTACATCGCGTATTTCGCATCTGTTCTCCGCGATATTCCGGTCGAGCACCTCAAGCCTTTCGTTTGACTCCTGTGTGACTGTTTGAACGAGCATGATACCATTTTGAATTTTTATTCTCTACTACCTCAATCCTACCAACGATTTCCTGATTCAAAGTTGAAATTTTGTCCGAAATCTCAGTACTTAAGTTCTGTAATTTAGCTTGAACCGAGTTCTAATTTTCCTGAAGAGTGTGAATTTCAATGTGCAAATTTTCCTGAAACGAGTTCTGGTTGTCCTGAAGTATGCGCAAATTCTCCTGAAACGTGTTCTGATTTTCCTGCAGTGTCCGCATCTCAGTGTGCAAATTTTCCTGAAGTTGAGTCTGTAGCCCTAACTGACCAATTTGAATTTCTGAACGTATCATGTTCTGTGATTCCACAATTTGGGTCTGCATTTGTTGCAGCATTTTCATCACCTCTGCCATGCCGCCTGTTTCTGGTAAGTTATCGCGTTCTGTGACTGTGTAAGTACGTGAAAACGAATCGCTGTCCGCAGTGTACTTCGCAATTACTTCCTCTATGGTCTCCTCGACGTGTTTTTCTACAGCTTTTCTGTCCGCAATTTCGTGTCTCAGTGTACGAACAAATTACACAACAGTAGCAACCAAGCCAAGCAAATGAGAAAGAGTTTGTTTCTCATAGCAGTACAGCTCTACTTCATGCAGGAATACTTCAACTAGGGAACCTCTAGGGAACCTCACTCTCTAATATTTATTTTAGAATTCTCAGGGGAAACAAGATGGTGTAGTGTAGTGTAGGTTCGTGCCGGCCAAGGTTACCTAATTGCTATTAGTTTCATACATTAAAGGAGCAAACGCTAGTAAGAAACTTAAAGAACTTATGGTTATACGGCACACAATATTTAATAGTAAATAATCAGGAACAATTGCATAATGAATTCAGAAATTAATTATTTATATGATAGTACATCAGGAAGTGGGTATCTTAATTTGTTAAAACCTTAAAAAAAAAAGTAGTAATCCAACAAGATGGCGGCGGAGCAAGGAGGATTGGTAAATCAAAATTACTTTAATTAGAAAAAAACAAGTAACTGAAGCTCCTACGTCCTTGGCATGCTAAGTAACCCCAGTCGCAGAGCCAGACTGCAGCACTTCCAGTCGGCAGCTTTAAGGGGGAAAATCAATAAGCCCCGAAACAATGAATGGCGCTGCTGGCTGGCCCTACCACAGCAACGTGAAGGTTCTACATCACCAAAACTCGTGGGTAGTCGGCCGGCCCCAGCGCTCCGGCCTGACTGAGGGCAACAGCATCCAGCAGGTCCAGACGTCCTGTTCCATGGATGGATTCGGCAGCGAAGTCGTCCCCGTTCCCGGAACTCTTCACGGCCCTCCCGAGAGAACTCCCTTGTCACGTCACCCAACTAACCAAAAAACTCTCCTTACCTCCTTAGATAAAACCCTTATTGCCCAGATATAATACACATAAAACACTACCTAGACTCTTCCATTGCTCTATGGAATGTGACATCCTACAACCTAAGACCACAATCGATTAATTGTTTACAAATCAAATTACAGTACATAGAGTAAATATCACAGCAGATAATCAATGCAAAAAAATACTGAGAAAAAACTAAATTATTTAAATAAACATTAAGAACTGCAACATATGCATCACAGATACATATATTACAGAATGGTTAATCTGATGAACAGTTATCTTTTTAATATGATCAAACTCGACACATATATAGTAGGGCTACTTCGTTATATGACATGAACTTAAAAATTTTTTTTTGTGTTATTATTTTCAAAATAGTGGCCATTTGATCATATTTCAAACATACCTATCATCTAAGAAATAAACTACTAATCGTCCGATTGATAGCTTTATCTACGAAAAGAAAACTCATTTAAAACTATGCATCTCTAATATTTTTGTTTTTATATCGTACATACAAACTTTGTTTTGGGGCTCCTGAAAATTGCTAAAAACTATTTTTTTTTCCAGATAGCTCTCACGTAAAAAAATACCAACCAGAGTCCTGAAACTAATTTAAAAAAATAACATGGAGAACCCTGTAAGAAAAGGCGAACGATTGAAACACTACACGCTGTTTTAGCGTTCCTCGCAAAAAGGTGTCACTGTTGTTGACGCACGAGCCAGTCTAGCTCTTATCGCTTGCATGTTTCTGTACCTCAGAGGCGGCATCTAACGCCTCTGCTTAGACCTCTTAAGGGGTAATGATCCCTACCACCTTGGGTTTATCTGTTTCTTCTCAATAACTTCTGTTCCAGTCGATGTACCAAAACTTTTGTCATGACAAGGCATAGATGCAAACTTAATAGATTTTCTGTAATTGCTGGAACCATAATATGTTCATTATTTTGCAATGTGAAACAGCTGAAAATGAAAAATTGCTTTATTTACGTGAGCGACTACAGAGGGCGCAACATTAACAGAAACAATGCCATATGGATTCCAAAAAGTAAATGAAACAATAAACTATGCCTTGTCAGGGTGAAAAAAGTAAAACAATGTGTATATTCCCTGATATATAAGAAAAACCGTAAAACCGATCTGACAGGGATCGATCCCCCTTAAGGATCAGTCTCAGCCAACTGTGGTGTGTTTCTGTCTCAATAGAACGCAGCACTGTAAATTCGTTTGCACAAACTAAACACCTGTAGTTAGACAACGTGTCATGCATCTATGTCATAGCACGGCCCTTCTTGGTATGTTTGGTTGGGGGAGAGTATAGGAGAGGATGACATTGTCGCAGTGACATTAGCCTCCAGGTATAACGACCAAGATTAGCGGTAGGCTCGTTTGGGGTCAGACACCCCAACCATTTTCTTACCTGAGTCTCACAACTGTGAGCTTGCAGCTAGAAGTGTTTTGCAGGGGCTAGGTTGTGGGTCAGAGTGCTCATTTACCTTCACTGTACTTCGGTTTCCATAACTAGTCTGAGTTCGATATTCAGAGTACGGTCATTCACAGAGTTTCAGTGGCAATTGTGCGCACAATGTATTTGACGAGCGGTTTATAATTCGCGAATCTCTAGTTTCACCCGTTTGAACATTTCGGAATTGCTATGTGACTAAACCGCTTCGTCTTAAGCATATCTTCATGATCACGTATTCTCACGTAGGACCTCGTTGTTGCATACCGGGAAAAACTATAATTCATCAATTATTCACAATTATACTCACATGGGTTGACAGACAGCAAGTAGGCCATCCTCCAACTGTTCGGAGAGCATGTCTTTCAGAAACATTTAGTATACTGGTGCTGTCACAAGCGTAAATAATAATTGTTAGAAGGCCATGGATTATTCCTTGTCCTATTTTCACTTCAAATAGCTGTTGATAAGCTTCCACCAGTTTTCACTTGGAGATAATTCCATACCCCATCTCATTTTGCTTATTGCATTCTATATCGCTCCTGAAATGTTATTTTACCATCACTACCCAGCAAACACAAAGAGTACAAACCGGAATAGGACCGACTTCTGCTAGCCGGAAAAGTAGACAGCTAACCTATGTCTTTTACCGGAGCCTAGCCGATGTCTTTTTGGACCAGAGGCAAACAGTTTGCGTCAAGTCAGAAAGACACCGTACAGATTCCGGCAATACGTCAAAAAGACATCAGGCCAACTGCGGTTATATGTCTTTAAGGGCACCAGCCCAATGAAAGCTTGACGTCTTTACAGGCACTGAACCGGCGACTGATGGGTATCTTTCAGGACACTGGACAGTCAACGGCCAGATGTCTTTTGGGACACCAGAAAAGTACCAGCTGGATATCTTTCAGGACATCAGACTGGTAGCAGTTGAATATTTTTCAGGACACAGTATCAGCAACAGCTGGATGACTTTCACAACACCAAAACTTATGGCCTGGACATCTACCGGTAAGATATTAAATAGATGTCTTGCCGTTAGCAAAGAAGATTGGGGGCCGGTGTCATAAAAGCAGCAGGCCAGTGATGGCTGAGTGTCAGAATAGAAACCGGACCGTTGACAGCTGAGTGTCGGAATAGACACCGGACCATTGACGGCTGAGTGTCGGAAAAGACACCGGGCCGTTGTAGGTTAAATGTCGAAAAAGACACCGGGCCGTTAAAGGTTGAGTGTCGGAAAAGACACCGGGCCATTGAAGGCTGAGTGTTGAAACTTGGAGGACAGGAGATGGCCAAACATCAATATAAAAGTATTTCCAAATAGTTTCACATACATGTTAAACATTTTTGTCTAGTGTTTCATCCATGTCACCACGTACATTATGTAATCATACAGTATTGAATTTTGATGTTACATGAATGGAATGAGTTGGGCTCCAACCAGCCATCTTCTCATTCGTAGTCCATCGTGCTAACCACTATACCACACCACCTCGTTGGAATTTGCCCATGAAACATATCAATAAGTAACTGTTCCAGGCATTCGGCTGATTTAAGGATGAGTTTTCAGATTGGTAGTGTCTACTGGGTTTGCTTGTTGTTGATTAGTAGTCTACTTACCACATAACCATTGAACTAGTGACATGTGTCAGTAATACAATAGGAAGTGAACCATGTATGTAATAATAACTTATTTTTATACACAAGCTGTTAACTATCAAAATGCAAATACCATATCAGTGTTCGTTCAAAATTTTTAAAGTATCATTAAAATTTCCTTAAAAAGACCACAGGTTAGTATCATTCCCGCGACATACAACCACTGTCTGGAAAAGAATGCCGTGTCATTATTGGCCTGATCTCTTCTTGCCTATATCTTTTGTACATCCTTAAAAAGACAGTGGGCTATAATATTTTTCGAGGTAAAACGAAAAAAAGTACACTGCACTGTTAATAGCCCATTATCTTCTAACCAATATATTTGAAGTGTTTTTTTTTTTTTAACAGCAGGCAATTAACTTATTTACGACAGATATCAGCTGTCCAGAAAAGAATACCGAAATGTTAACGGCCCGGTATCTTCTTGCCAATATCTATTAAGTGTCTTTAAAATACAGCACGCTGGTACATTTTTCGGAACACAACTGCTCTCTGGAAAATGACACAGCACATTTTAACTGTTTGTTATCTTCTTGTCAATATATTTTTAGTGTCCTTAATAACACAGCAGACTGGTATATTAATTTCAGTTACAGATAAATGCTGCCTGAAAAAGGACACTGCACAGTTAACAACCAGGCATCCTCTTGTCAATACATTTTAGACGACCTTATAAAGATAGCAGGCAGTTATCTTATTCGTGACATTTTCTTACTGTCTGAAAAAGACCACTGAGCTGTTAATGGCCCAGAATTTCCTTGCTCATGTCAAAGCAGCGGGTCGGTGTCTTTTTCGTGACAGATGGTTACTATCTGTAAAAAGTCACTGTGCCAGCCCGGAGTATTTTTGTCGATTTCGTTTTAAGTGTCTTGAAAGGATAGCGAGTGGACGTTTTTTTCCTGACGGCTATTGTTTATCTAAAAAATACATCTTACTGCTAACTGTCTGCTGTCTCTTATCATGTTGTAGACACTTGAATACAGTTTGGACAACGGGCGGACATCTTGCTGACAGTTAACCATCACTTTGTGTTTGCTGGGGATTGTCATAAAACTGATATCTAGTGATTGTCTATTTAATGACAGTAAATCTACGTCTGGTGAAATACATCATGCCGGTAAAGGGGCGGTATCTTTTTGGCGATAGTTTGGTGAATGTCATAAAAAGGACATCCACTGGTTGTCTTTTTAATTTCAGCTTAGCTGTGTCTGGAAAACAACATCTTGTCGGTATCGGGCCGGTATATTTTTGGCGATAGTTAGGTGAGTTCCATGAAAAATACATCTCGTTGTTGCCTTTTTTAATGACAGTAAATCTGTGTCTGTAAAAAGACATCATGCCTGTAACGGGCCGGTACAATTTTGGTGATAGTTTTGTGAGTGCCATACTAAAGACATCTATTGGTTGTCTTTTTAATGACGGCTTACCTGTGTCTGGTAAAAGACATCTTGTTTGTATCGGACCGGTATCTTTTTTGCGGTAGTGGTTTAAGTGTCATACAAAATACGGTGAGTCACTGTCTGCTTAATGACAGCTAACATTCCTCTGGAAAAAGATATATTGCAGGTAATGGGCCGATATATTTTGGTTACTATTGGTTGAGTGTATGGAAAAAGACATCATGCCAGTAATGGGCGGATATCTTTTGGCGATTGTCGGTTCAGTGTCGGAAAAAGACGCTGTCTGTTAAACGACTGCTAACGAGTGGTTGGAAAAATAAAACTTGCCGAGAATTGGTCGATGTCTTTTAATTCAAAATTGGTTGTGTGGCGTAAGAAGGACATCAGGCGGATATCTTTTTAGTGACTGCCGACTGTTGTCTTGAAAAAGACAAGAAGCCAGTGTTGATCTGCTGTCTTTTTGTGTTCTGCAGACACTGGAGGACAGTTCAGACAGTGGGTAGACGTATTGCCGATAGTTTGTGTTGCTGGGTAGTGCATCATGAATATTATCTTGTTGTAAATTATTTTTTTTGTAATTATTTTTGATGATCTTTCGTTCCTTACCTCTGCTGTTGGAAGGCAGGGTCTGGTTGTTTTCAAGGAACGGTCATCATTGCTCAAGACTCGTTGACTATTTGCAGGCACGGCCCGGATCACGCGGGCTGGTCACCCAATCTGGAAATATGATCAGTTTTCGTCTGACAGCGAAGGCCATTGGTTGGGTAAGGTAAGGTAACTGGACTTTACGTCTCAGTGACAGCGAGGTCATTAGAGATGATAGCACACAACTTAGTACAATGACATAAACTAGGAGAAGAGTCGGCCTTTGCCTTTGTAGAGGAACAATCCCATCATTTGCTTGGAGAGTTTTTAGCATCTAAGAGAGTCAGTTGGGGCACAATTTATGATTGCTAAAAATTCATGTGTAAATATCGAGTTAAAAAACACCAGTACAAATATCGAATCTTTGAATAACGATGTCGAAAATGGTATCCCTATAAATATAAATTTAAAAAAGTTTGCTTATTGTGCAGAAAAAGACAAATAATGTCTTAAGGAAAGGGGATAATGTTATATTCACTGAAAACCGAGGTGACGAAAACAGTGGCATACCGACACTTTCACGGATATTTCCACATCGATAGACGACATGACGACTACAGAAGCAGAAAAGCAATTTGACAATGTATTTTCCGATGATCTGAATGAAATAGTGAGCAGAATTACATGATTGATCTTTATGCAATATGCCTGGGAGTAATCGTATGCAGAAGAAGTGTATGCTGGCATCCAAGAACTGAAGATAAGAGGTTATACTGATTAGAAAACACTAGTATTGAATGTGAACTGTATATATATATATATATATATATATATATATATATATATATATATATATATATATATATATTCGGGAAGTTAAATTAATTGTGTAAAATTGACATGACGGTAAAATAATATTGTTGTTTGCAGTGTTTCTGCGGGCTGGCTGGAGTCTCTGTCGAAACATCTTATTGGTTAGACCATGACTCACGAGCCGGACCGCCTCGTGATGGGAATTCCCCCGAACTACGTCACAATGACCTGTTCCAAGTACCTTGGAACCCTTTGCGACTGACCTACGAGGATTAAGTCACATCAGAATCATGATGTAATGTCTATTTTTATATCCCTGTAATACGATGAATCCCCGAAGTTTGGGCTGAGTATAAATGCCACGGATATACGGTTTTGGAGAGAGTTCGCTATTGATCTTGCTAGAAGACATACTGGTAACGTAAGATTCTACCTTGAGGCTGCAGGCACATACATTAGGAGCTTTATTCGGCGAAGCAAGAGGACGGCTGCTACGAGTCGACGGGCAAGAAGGAAGGTTCGCGACGGGAGTCGAACCGAAGACCTCAAGAGTGAAGACAGTGCTGCACTCGGGGTGCTGCGCAGCACAAGGCGAGCCATCACCACTTCGGACTATTAAGGTTGTACATTGTCACTATTTGAAAGACAGTTGATTGGATATATGACAACTTTTATTGTGCTTTGTAGTTTTAAATTAATAGTAAACATTTTTGTGCTTTAATTGTCAAAGTTAATTAACGTTTCTGTAACACATTAGTAGTTGTGTGCATAATAGTCGTAGTTGATTGCTGTTTTGTGAATTTTTGTAAGCTTTGTGAGCTAGTAAATGTAGACGTTTATATCTATCTATCCCAAAGAGCTCAGACAATTGCCGACATGTAATTTTGTTAAACTTGTAACAATGTGTTATGAATAAATGTGATTTGTTATTTCTGTATAGAGTCGTATATAATAATCGCATGACATGCATATGTATTGCATGAGATGTATCAGCACTGTGAATACATATCTGTGATATCAACAAAAAATATCAAAGTTCTTGATAATATGGAATATAGGTGTATCACTCCAGAAAATAATGGAGACAGATGATGGTGAGTCTAGGTACTAATCCAGAAGTTGGTAAACCTAGATACATATGATAGGAACTCTTGGTACGAATACAGAAGTTGGTGGAACTAGATACATATGATAGGGAGTCTATAAACGAATACAGAAGTTGGTCAACCTAGATACATACAATAGGGAGTCTAGGTATGAATACAGAAGTTTGTGAACCTAAATACAGATGATAGTGAGTCTAGGTACGAATCCAGAATTTGGTCAACATAGATACAGATGATAGTGAGTCTAGGTAAGAATACAGAAGTTGGCGAACGTAGATATGAATCCCGACATGAGTCTAAATGTGTGTGAATCATAATATGGATACATGTACGAATCCAGAAGTTGGCAATTCCAACATTTTGTGAATCCTGATCTGAAATTAGAAACCTCGCTTGGTAGAAGAATGAAATAAAAATGTATGAAGTATAACCGAGCATAAAATGTATGGAAAAACTTGCTATATGTGAAAATTTTGTTTTTAAAGGAGAGTTAAAAACGAGAAGCGAAATGAGAAGCTAATTTTGGACATGAAAGTGAGGTATCAGACATAAAAACGTAGGTCATAAGTGAATTTAAAAGAGTTTAAAAGAATAGGGGAAGCTGGTATTTATTTCGGTGTTTATATGATAAAAGGCGGTGAAGCATAGTACACATGGATGACACACAGGTGCAATTAAACAATTATGTGCGATTGACGCCTTACGATTGTGTATAAGATGTGTAAAATATTCTACGTTAGTATGCGCTGAAAGTGTGCATGTAGAGAGTGCGTGTGTGTGTTTTTTGTGTGACATGTGCGTACGACCGATAATATAACCAATGAGACTGTATGTCAGTATGGGGATCCTTCGTAAAGCATGGTCAACTTGACTGGCATTAGCTCATTTAAACTGACAGCTAATCGACCTCCTAAAGGCGGCACCCTATATAGATTGCGATTGTGTGTGTTTCAGGCACAAATCTATAAAGCGACAAGGTTGCTGCCGGCTGGCATATGTAATGTTGTTTCACCTCTACGCGCAAGCCCCTTAACTAGCTTGCAGAGCTTTGCTAGTATTAATTTTCCTATGGGACTTTAGTCGGTGACCAAACCATTTAATTTGTGGAAAGTTTTAACGTCCAGCAAACGCTTCTATTTATGGGTTTTTCGATTCTGTATGGTATACACAGCAGTCTGAAAATCCGCTTTTAGACATTTTGGGAGGCCCGAAAATCATATTTAAAATGCGCCTATCGCATTTTTAAGCTTGTAACGCAAATTCGAAGAGCCTGTTCTTTTCGTAGACAAACCACTTTGATGAACGATGAATAGCTACGTCAAAAAATTAATACTTACAACTCTCTGCAAAGCATTTCAAGCGCAGGAAGGCAACCCTCTTAAGCTACGAATCGAGTGGACAGGGAAGCGAATGTGTGTTAATAACTACTCCGATGTGTTTACCTAGTTTCGCTTCGGTTGTATGTGTAATGTGGTAAACTGATGCATAATGTTTAGCGAGGAAACCTTACAGGTTATATGCAATAGAATAAATATATATTTCTAAAAAATCTGCACCAAAAACATTATTTATCCGTAAATTATCTAGGAAGCGCCTTCATTAAAGTGTAGATGTGCGAAACGGCTTTTATCGTTCGCTGTAATCCAGGGTATGGAAACAGTACATCTTAGTGCTTGTGACGGCTTTGGGAGTTACCGTTTCGTATGTGTGTGGTCTGCGTATACTTTCGGGCATTGAGAACATTCATATCGCAGTCCACGCAAAAAAATAACACGTATTTCTCACTTACTGGAATGCGGCTTAGAGACCACCATTCACCTACGTGTCTGACACGCGAGACTAATTCGGTTATTATTTCGCCACACACTGGAGCAACTAGCACCGAGCTATACAGACAAATTGCAGTTGTGAATATGAGTTTGCTGAAGCAAGCAGCTTCAATGATCATTTTAAACTAGTGTGATGTGTTCACGCGGAGAAAGAAAAACCAAAACAAATGTGGACGGAAAATTGGTTACAACAGAGACAGCGATAGACACCTTTAAATCTGCAACTTAATTAGAAATGATAGTCCTTACGAACACAAAAATTATTTTAGAATGTCTGGTGAGGATTTTAGTGTTTCGCTCGCCAAAGTAGCACCGCTTATCGTGAATCAGGATTCTACTATGTGAAATGCTGTTACATCTGACGCACATCTCGCAAAGGCACTTAGTTTCTTAGTTACAAGACGACCGTATGAAGATCTCAAGTTTGACACACTTCTTTCAAATCAAGTCTTGGGAAACATTATTCCGAAAACTAGCAAAGCTATATACGATGATCTCAAAACAGAGTTGTTTAAGGGTAGAAAAAAATTAATAAAAAAAAAGTCGTTCATCATACATTTTACAATTGTTCAGTCACTTTAAATTTGAACCGTATGTATACATGGACACACCGACTGAGTTGGGTTGGTTCGACTAGGAAACAGAGTTAGGAATCTTTCTACTTGCGGGTATTTGTCAAGGATGTTATGACCTGAATGACCTATTGTTGGTGGTAGTGGTAGTGGTGGTGAGAGTGTGTAGTGATAATTTGCTGATGATAGTGATCATGACGTGTATTAACTAGTTGCGTGGACATTCTGGGAAATAAACGAATGTGGCGTTAGCTGATTATGTATACCATTTAAAGAGAACATCATTAATTGCGAAATCAGCAAGGCTCCTTTCAGCTGGTGTTTTCCACCGCAGTTTTAAAGCGAATTTTCTTCCAAGCTCGTCACATTGATCTTCATCTTATACCTACATTGCTTTTTGCACATAGTTGTGTGATTTTTCTCCTGCTGAATGGAAAGGTATTCGGCACGGCTTTTGTCCGTCTCTGACGTGGCTCTTCCACGTTGCTCGTCTATATGATTTGCCTCAACCTGTCGTGTTGTGTCCTAAGACAAAAATAAAAGACACACGCATTTTTAGGAGCTAGGCCGCAATAGACATGTATCCACCGGTGTTTGCAAAATTGTTATTCGTGCATACCAATTATGTATACTCATCTCTCAGATAAGTAAATAACTATTTAAGTGTCTATACAGAGGTAATTGTGATTGAGCACATACAGATTGTTGTTTTAGAATAACAGCCTGATACTATCACAACATTGTTTTCATTTTGGTTCCCAAATTCTTCACAATAATATCAAATGTTTGCTAACGATTTGCAAACGATTTGTATGTTTAAACTTGTGGTGGTTGCTTGAACCGGAAGCATATAACTAATGTGAAACTTCCTGGTGAATTTTCTTACAATTTAACAACAGGGGATACCATAGTATGGTTTTGTTGCTACTCGGGGATACTAACATACAGTCCATAATGACATACACAGGATGCAATAATTTCCACTCTCTGTCTTACCCATAATGCATTGAGGAAGTGGCTCGATCCATAACTCTCGGAGTCATCTGACTTCTTTGAGAATAAGGCTTGATCCATCATCATAGGGGTCATCTAGCTAGTTTAAATGTTTCGGCTTGACCCATAACCCTCTTGGTCATCTAGTCGCTTAGAGGATTCGGCTTGACGCATAAACATCACGGTTATATACACGCTTTGAAAATTCAGCTTGACTCATCATCCTCGATGTCGTCAGCCACTTTTATGGTGCGTGGTAACTTTAACAATGATATTTTGTGTCTGTGAAAAAAGGAAATTTTTAAGGAAGGAAAAAATTTTAAGGAAAAAAAAAAGAAATATTTAGAAAATTAAGGTAATATTTCGGAAATGGTTCGATATTTGATTGCTCCGATTTTTATAACATTATCTTGGGATGTTTAGAAAGAAATATAAAAATGTTAAATAATTTGCAAACTCTATTACAGTATGTGGAAAATTTCGAAACTATTGTATTATTTTGAAGTTGTTTAGGGAGTTATTTTTTTTTGGAATATTTCCAATCATCAGAGATTAATTAATTTTTTTAAATTTTTCTAAAATGTCAAGGTCAAAGGCTATGATCAAGTCTAGTTCAAAATGAAGGTCAAAATCAATATGTCTGCCACGGCACCGCTTGTCCCAGAATGATGATTACCTATCTGCTATTAAGGTAACATGAATTTTCCTCATTTTCAAAAGAACACATATTTCTTAGTCTGTTCGTTTAGTTACTGGTTACATGAGGAATATACTTAGATAACAATATTGATGACTAAGGTATTCAGTAACGTAAAGAAATGTAAACGGATATCTGGTATGAATTAAAATTCGCTTAAACTCGGTGTTTGAGGAGGCCCCGAAAAATTAAGATAAAAGGAATTTGTTTATATTGTTAACAAAATAAGCAAATTTCTGCCAAAATAAATAAAGGATGTGCTTAAACCGGGAATGATGAAAAGTAAATGTAGACCTAATAATAACATAATTTCCAAGCAATTTTAAACCACCTATTATTTTTCAACGGAACTTTTTCATTGCAAAAAAATATTTAAAATACCACTCTAAAGTAATTCATCACTTTTATTGAGAAGTAGTTGGCAAAATGCTAAATATAATTTTAATATAAATATTCGTTCTACATTTTCTACGTTAGTTGTTTCTACCATAAACAATGCGGATAGTATTGCGTGCACTGAGAACTTTCCTTCACATACACTTTTTTTAAATTAGTTACAAAATACAAACTTACTGAGCAGAGAAAATACCTCTCCATGCAGAACTCCTCAATTAAATGTACCTTCGGGCCACTTGCTTCAATTTTATTACTACCAAAAACACTCGGGGCCAAAAAAATTGCAGTCAATAATTATAGGCATTGTACGGAATCATTTAATTGAACTTAATGTTAGTCTAACATAAATCATTGTCATACGCAGAGATTACATTGACCTAACTATAAATATTAATAAATAACCTTTTAATTATTATATCAAAACGTTTTAGCTGATTTCTGACATGTTGATGGCGGGCCAGTAGAAACCTCTCTGCGAGCCGCATCTGGCCCACGGGCCGCCTATTGAGAAGGCCTGCTTTAGAATGTGTAAAAAATAGCGTAATACAATAGTAACGTTAAATGATGTAACATAAGTTTGGGTTGAAAGGAAATCACGTTTTAGTTACACCAGAAGTACGAAAACGTTACAGGGTTTTTTATATTAAATAATTACGTTTCTGGAAGTGACAATCTTGCCAGAAAAAAAAATAACTCACTAGCTTGATTGAAGTACAAGTCAAACTTCACTGCCTATTTTAGAGAGGATTACTAAAGATACAAAGTTGACAAATAAATCCATAGACTTTTCAGTAGTTAACCTATTGTACCTGTACATCAATATTTAAAAAATGGGTGGTTTGAAGTTAAAACGATTAGGTATATTTCTTAATGTATTTTTGTTGCCAACACTGCATCACGTATTTTCTGGTTTATATATTTAACATGATGTATTAGTATACAAACATTTTTCTCCTCAAATATCTGATTTTGTGTTTTATATAACTTTTATTTTACTTACTCTGAACAAAACTCGTCAAAATTAATTATCTGCAGTAATTTATTAGTCATGGTTATTGCTTCTCATTATACGTGTGAACCGTATTGTTCTGTGCATTTTAGATTAATTCAAAAGCTTATATTTCAAAAAAATTTAATGTGGTGTTATAATATCGCCGTTTATTACGTAACACGTTTTAAAATAACAGAATCGAACATGTTACACTAATAATGTTTCTCTCGTCAAATATGTTTTCGTTGCTTATAATTTTCCTGTCTCACTTGTTTTACCTTTGTAGTACACCACGGAACGGATATAATGGTCACTGTCTAACTGTTCCAGTATATCCTCCAAGCTTCTGTTCTTCGTCTCTGGAACGGTTAAGAATATGCAGACTGTACCTATGCCGCAGCACACCGCATACAGCCAGTAACAGAAGTGTTGACCCACCAAGTTCGAGATGGGAACGTAGGTCATAGTCGGGATAAATACTGCCAAGGACATCATCATAACGTTAGCTGTCTGCACGAAGCTGCGGTAGTTGGGATGTATCAGCTCTGCGGGAATAGTGAGTGGCAGTATTCCTAGACCTGCTTCGTGAACCAGTATATACAAGCACAAGGCGCTGGTGGGAAGCCATCCTAACGATTCCACATTCCAACCTAAACTCTTCAAGTAGAAGTACGTACCGATCACGGTGAGGCATATAGTTATAATGATATCAGATGCGATAAGTAGAAATCTCCTGCCAGATCTTTCTACAATAAAGAAGGATAGAGTTGAGCCAATTATCATCACGATACCGAATATTATTGTTGTGATATTTGGAGGTATTGTAGATCCGGTCTGTTGGAAGATCGATACAGTAAACGATTCAATTGGCCCTGCCCCACTCATCTGTTGGTTTAATGTGAGACCCATGCAGATGAAGAAACCTCGCAGCATTCTTCTGTCAGTCACGTCGGAACATGTTACCTGAAAATAAAGAGTTCCTTAATTTGGTGGATTAACAACAATTTGCTATACAAAAATATTTCGAAAGAAACATTTGTGTTGGTGGGCAATTTACGTAACTAAAACAATTAAATACCTCTAATGTAAAAATAATAGACCTTTATTAAATGAGACGAACGATAGTGATGTGTTGCATCTTTATTTTAAGTAGAAGTAAAATAAATGTGGACAATAATCGAATTCATACTTATAGATTGAATCTAATTGAACTAATCTTAGGACTAAACTACATTATGAAATGTATGCCTAAAGAATCCCTCTTAAAAATACTAGATAAAAAATATAAATATACGCTCTTTCATCAAGTTTTAGATCTTAACTTAAATTTAGGTTGCAAAAATATTTAGAGTCTCGCAATATCTTAGTCTTAGATTTAGCATCATCTGTTCATGTAGTAAAAACCATTCATATTACACAATTAAAATTATAATAAAGCAGAATTAATATCAGAGTGCTATTTCATAACACCATCAAAATCAAACAAATATCATTTTTAACTTTTAACATAGTATAAGATCTATTCTAAAATTGGCTGCTATAAAAAGACCAAGTATTTCCTGGGTGTATTCATAATACAGTCTTGAAGGGCTTCAATGCTTTTGTTGCTGTTATGAATTATTTAGTTTATGTAATAGTAATTTTAAAGGTTTTTTTTTGTCACAAATAGCACTGTAATACTTGAAAATATAGTTAGTTTATAAACGACATTACTTTACTTGTATAAAAGTTTAACAATGTTTGGTACAAATACAAAACTACGAAATATTTCTTTCTAGTATTCTGAATGTCTATGTGCAAAAATTTGTAATTTCTTTTCAAAAATTTTAAGATTAAAAGTAACTGAACCCCCAAAAAGTTGATTTAAAATTCCATTGCATGTAAAAGACGCAGATATGCAGAAAACTCTAGAAGGAGAGGAAGTGCACCCAATTAAAACAATGAGGACGTGTTATGAAAGAAGAAAAACTGGACGAACAGGAACGACAACCAATCAAATGAAGCCACAGGAGGGACCGAGAGAAAAATTAAACATTACGTTTAAAGCATTGTCTTGTTCGTTAGAGAACATTTCGGGGCCGAAGGGTAACAGGCATGTCTCGATAGTCGAGCAGCAGGCCCAACCTTCACCCCGGCCTTCTTTTATGCAGCACAATGTGACCCAGCCCGAAGGCGGGAACACGTAGTGGATTTTAATTTATCAGTTGCGTAAATTGTTGAAATGTATTTTTAAAGAATCGTCTATATAGCTATGGGCTATTATCGTGATTTCCACTTTAGTTGGATGTTTACCCGGAATGGCGGAAGAGACGTAAATTTTGCTTTTACAATAACTCACGATATTCGTCAGACCATTTGAAACCCCGTAGTGTTGTTTGTTTAAGAATGTGGTTACTATACTACGTAAAACGTTGCACAATATTTCCCAACTGGATGTAACTAATTATCACTGATAAAACTGTTGGCCATTTTTCAGACCATCCAAAAAGCAATAGTTATCATTGAAAAGTAAAATATACGTATTTTCCATTATGTAGCTATTTCGATGATTTATGTAGTTCAATATTTGAGCTCACAGGCCCATATATGTGAATATATACGAGTGGAAACGTTTTGTGTTTATAAGTACTGCCAATCGCAGTTTAATATTTAACCTTACATTCTGGAAGTACTGCATGTAGCTAACCAGCAGACGGATAGAAAAAACGTGTGTACGTGTTTAAATATTTAAAAGAATAGATACCTTTCTTCCTCTCTTCTCTAAAACTTCTTGAGCTCTAATTTCCATTCTCTCAAACTCGAATTCACTTTCGTTGTCGTTTCGTAGCCACTTGAGGACTTGCTTCGCTTGTTCTGTTTTCCCAACTGTCATAAGGAACAAGGGTGACTCAGGTAGCCAGAAGAAAGCAAAGGTGAATATGAGAGTTATGGTTAAAAGTGATGCATGGAAGACAGTGTAGGACGCATAGTATCCCACGGCATAGGAGTACGTAATGCCGATCATCATTGTCTCTGCGAAGATGACACCAAGTTTCCCTTTGTTGCTGTCTTCTGCAATGTCGATAGTGTACGTTGGTCCAAGTATACCCGTTCCTCCAGCCGCGATGCCAACGATGAATCTGAAGATTAGAAACTTATTTTAGATTATTTGACACATGGTTTTTAAGATAATTTGAAAACGAGAGGAAAAGTTTAAGATCACCGTGTAAAGAAAAAAAGTGCATATATATTAGTTAATGATATGGCCTAGTGGTCCGGTAGAAGAGACAAAGCGATATATTGGTAAAATATTTATATTAAATGTTTCCTCTAAATTTACATGTAGTTTGGTTATTTGTTGATGTAAAATTTAATAGGTGACAGAACATATATTGTGAAATTAAAATTAAAATATGTTCAACAACGCTATGCTGCAAAAGTGGAGGTACGAACGTACATAAATATATACATACATTTATAAATGCAAACATACATGCATACGCACATGCATACATACATGCACACATACATGCACACATACATGCATACATACACGCACACATACATACATGCATACGCACATGCATACATACGTAAATACTAACATACGCACATGCATCCATACATAAATACATACATGGATACATACATGCATACGCACATGTATACATACATAAATACATACACACATACATGCATACGCACATGCATACATACATAAATACATTAATGCATACATGCATACATACGTACTTGCTACGTACATAACGTACATACTGTTACAAGTTTGAGAGCACACAAACTTTTCATGTGGGCAATACCCATGAGTTCTTTTGGGATAGAGGTTTTATAATTATAAATAAAAGAGTTAAATTAAGTACTGGATTTAATAGCTCACAAAGCTACGAAATACACAAAACAGTAATCAACTATAACTCTCACAACACAATTAACTATGCACACAATTAGTACTGTTCAACAGAACTTTAATTAACTTAGACAATTAAAGCACAAGAATATTTACCATTAATTAATTAAACACTACAAATCACAAAATCCTGTCATATATCCAATCAACAGTTACTCAAATGACAATGTACAACCTTAACAGTCCTAAGGGAGGATGGCTCACCATGTACAGTGCATCACCCAGAGTGCACCACTGTCTTCACTCTTGAAGTCTTC
>PNEQ01001131.1:43381-60823 GCA_003012365.1 Medauroidea extradentata | reverse complement strand
ATCTTCACCTGTCGACCCGCAGCAGAAGTCCTTTTGTCTCACCCAGTACTGCTCCGAAGGTATGTGCCTGTAGCCTCGCAGTAGACTCCGACGTCACCAAGACGTCTTCCTGACATCACCAAGATGTCTTCCTGACATCACCAAGATGCCCTCACCAGCCTCTCTACACAAGCTTAGCACCTCCTCCGAGCAGGACCAATAGCGAACTCTCGAAGCACTTCTTCTCTTGAATCACCAGGTAGACAGTCTCCTCAAGTAGCCAGTTACTGCCCTCCTCGACACAACACCGTCAGTGTTGCTCTCCACAGCTCACCGCCTCTGCAGCACTCCAACACAACATCACAAGTGTTGTTCGTCCTTCCTTCAACGCGCTGGCGTCACACAGCGTCGACACCAACAACAGCTGTCGTGTTGCCATCCTCGAGACGCAACATTTCGTCAGCTCAGTCGCGCCGACACAACACCTGAGTGTTGTCTGTCCCTTCTACAGGGCGCTGATGCTACTCAGCCTCGACATCGACCATTGCTGCCGTGCTGCCATCCTCGTGATGTCACACCTCGTCAGCTCCTCCGATGTTACATCAGCCTCGACGCCGTCAGCGTCGCCTCTCGACCCGTCACTTCTCACGACGTCCATCGCCACCCCAGTGGCAAAACCGCCCCTAGGGGCGCTCGCTGCCTCACACCTCTCTCGGTCTCACTTCATCTTCACTATCACAAGACTGCACAAGACTGACTCTTCCCGACTCTCTTCCAGACTCTGCAATACTAGACTGACTCGTCACGACTCTCACTTCCTTACTGACATACTAGACTCTGCAATACTGACTGACTCTTCCCAACTCTCTTCCAGACTGACTCATGTTGCGCAGTTCCTATGCTTTTATATGGCCCATTCAATGACGTCAATGGCTGATGAAATTGGTGACCTGAAGTCTAAAAATAGACATTACCTCGGTCGTACTTCTGATAGTCACGTATTCGCACTGGCGTCATCGGGAAAACTCAGTGACGTCTCTCGGGAGATGCGACATAGCCGCGAAAACCCATGACACCACTGGTTGACTCACAGGGCTGACCACCCAGCATGATGTAATGTGCCTGCTGCCCGGCCAACACTCAACAATACATAACACACATACGTGCCTGCATTAAATTCCGCTGTATTTTGGTGCCATGTCAGTAACTGATGGGACTGGCTAATTTGGTGTGAGTGTGTTTTATTGCGTGTTTGAGTCATATAAACATTTAACGTGTGGATAAAATTAAATCAAACTTAGTACGCACCGAGTACTTAGCAACCTGACAAGCCATGTTCATATTATTAAAATGGCGGTAAATATTTTTTTACGAACACGCGAGATATCTGAGAAAAATTATATCAAAATGGCGTTACAATACGTACATGCATGATACCTTCATAAAGTTGCATGGTTTAAAATATTTTGTTCATCCTGTGGTCATTACTTAAAAAATAGCAGCATTTTATTCACATACGATCAAACGAGACCGTATAGAGAATATATTTTTCCGACTGTTATCATACTATGCATACGTATATTTCTTAGTAAACTAACATGACATTATATAGCGTGGACATGCCATGTGCCTGTTACCATATTGCGACCATCAACATTTTGATAACACGTGATACCTGAGGAACGACTTATCAAACCCGGTGAATTGTATTTTGTTGGTTTACGCTGGTTTAATTGACGTACAATGTCCCAGTTTCGTTGGTTTATCAGCAAATATGCTTAATTTTAAATACATGTCTTAACACAACTACAAAACTGATAAAAATAAAATTTAATATAATGTAACTTCACTAGGTAAACTTCTAACTAGTCTTTGTAGTTACACTATTACTAAGTTACATCACGATTAAAATTGAAGATAGGTATAATATTTCAAGTTATTAAACAAATATGAGCAATTTTAAATCATTAGTGACATGTTGCACTAACATTTTAAAAATGTTGACATCTTTGTTATCTTTACAAATTTTTATTGTTATTGCATTTCGATATAACACAGTACGGCATTTTTCATAATTGTAACTCATAGAAGTGCAAAACAGGTGGGGCACTCTATTACCAAACTTGTGAGTGTAGTTAATGCAGTGTTACATATTCCTCATAGGAACTATTACCTTCCCCAGAAGAGCATGCTCACGGAGTTAGCAAACAGTAGCAGCGAGTATCCCACGATGAACGATATCGCCACAAGATATCCTGTTATCTTGCATCCCAGTCTGTCGATGGTGTACATGTAGACAGGCATTGCGATTATCCGAGACAGGCAAAATATCGACGCCAGCCACGATGCTTCGTTGTCTGTAATTGGCGGAATGCCGACTGGAGATTCCTGTGACTGCAGCACGGGCAACAAAGGTGCCGACCAGCCATATATGGACCCCGCAACGAATGTTGAGATGTTCACTGCAATCACACACGAAAATTTCATCGTCAACAACTTCTTGCAGAAATTATATTTCGTCACCATTATTGCAGTAGAATCATAAACATTCTTATTTAAGCGTTAAACTAATAGTGCAAAATAACTTGCTCGGCTGTTGTGCCATTGTAAATATGCAAGCGTACTCAAAGTGCGATACTTACAAATACAACGAAGCATGCATTACCTGTATGTGCTATCCTCTGAACAGTAATGCAAGCGTCACTTGGAACATTTTTTACTATAGGCTGGTCACTTTAAAGTGAGCTCTTCCCAACACATATAATAAAGTAAATAATATTAAATAGTGCTAATGAAGCAAAGTTCTTCTAAGAGTTATAAAATGTTTACTCTAGATTTTAGCAACATAAATGTTTTCGAATTTGAAATTGTAAAAATCGAGGCAAAATGTCTCACAGAAAATTTTAAGAACTGCTTGGTTTATTGTGAATAGCATATAATGGAATTTAAATATATATATATATATATATATATATATATATATATATATATATATATATATATATATATATATATATATATATATATATATATATAGTTAAAATTTATCAGTGGAAAACCGGTTTAAAATTCATTTTAGATTTTTGTCTGAGTCTCCCATGTAACTGATTATTACATTCTTAAGTAAGAAAGTTATCAAATTCCGTATCTTACCTTTGTTGTAAGCAATGTTTTAATGTGCGCAGGAGATATATGTTAGTAACATTAGTATTAAATCTGTACCAATCCTAAAAAAGCATTCGGAACTGGTCCTTATGTATTTTATGAGATCGAAAAGACTCTATGGACAGTTGTTTTAAAGAAAAAAAGGGGTCTTTAGATATTTTGTGTGAACGAAATAATTTCTAACTGCTTCTAACTTAAAAGTACGAGGAAAGTACCAACAAAAAAAGCGTAAACGTCAAATCAACATACCTAATGCATGTGTACAAATTCTAAAAAATTCGCCAAAATATTGCCTTAGACATGACATTCTATGTAGTGTTTTGAGAATAAGCTCATCGGATAAACGACAAATACAAATTTAAGTCTACTTCCTAAGTAGCGTATGTGTACAAATATCAATAACGTTGTCATATTGTGCTAAAATAAAGAAATGGCAAACATTCTGAAAATGTAACCATAAGATTGACAAGTTGCACTGTAGTAAATATGTATTTGCTTAGTTTCATGAATTTCGTATAAATAAAGTTTCAAATTTGTTATATAATGATATTATATATATATATACACACACATATGACATCGTTTAAAAAAATAAACACAGGATGAACGACAAACACAAAAGTCAAGACAGCTTACTAATTAGTAGGGACTGGAAAAATTCGCTAATTCAATGACTTTCCTGTTAGAATCAAATACCCTATGCGTACTCTAGCCCCGACCATTTGTCCACTAGATGTAATTCAGTGGAACAGCACACAATGAACGAATAGGCGGGGCTTGAGTATGCATAAGACAACGGATTTTAGCTTGCGGATCATTGAATTCGTGAAATTGTCATGTCCCTATAAGTGTATGTGCACTGAAATGTTTACCTTATGATTTTAAAATGGCCGTCACTTTGAACCTATATACACAGGGCGAACAGAACAAAAGAAAATGCCGTCAGCTTACTAAGTACTAAGTTTCAGGGTATTGAAAAATATGTTTCCTCAGATGTCACGTTATGTCAAAAATATAAAAAAATTGCCTCAGTTGAAAATATGTAAACTAATGATGAACTAAAAATAACCGAAAATCATGTCAGCTTAGTACGTAGTATATTTGTAAAATTTCATTTAATTTGGAAAAATAGTTCCACAGATATGGCGTTTTGGGTTAAAAACTAAAAGCCGATAAAAAGGTCACCGTTTAGAAAATACAAACACAGGAAAAATGAGACACACGAAAGTCAAGTCAGCTTACTGAGTATGTGTGTGAAAATATAATTTATCATCGGAAAAATATAACCTTAGGTACTACATAATTATGCGAAAATATAAATAAATTTGCTGTATTAAGTAACGATATAAAAATTAGTCAGCTTACTAGGTACTTTCTGTGTTCCGAGTTTGATGAAATTGTAAATACCGTTACTTAGGTACCCAGTATGATCGAACAATTTTAAAATTGATCACGACTTTGAAAATGTCTGACATAAACGACATCCAAAAAAACCAAGGCAGGTTACTGAGTTCCATATGTGTACCAAGTTTGGTGAAATTCCGCCCAAGTGTTCAAAAGTTTTTACGTGGAGACACGCTCACGAACAAAAGAGAGAGACAAACACGCAGATGCAGATAGAAAGGTGATTTCATAACTTTTACTTCGGTTAGTAAACTAAAAAAAATTGTCCGTTTATTTGCGACTCACCTTGCAGTGCCTTCATAAAGTTGTTTATAACTGCGTTTACTCTGATATTTGAAAGAACTGTGCAATGGGAGTGCATGACTGGATTTATTTGTTTGGACATACTCCATTGCGAAGTAAATGACTGTCATAAGAAAACTAAAAATAAGACAAGAAAACATAAATAAGCAGAGTATGCTTTAGTCATCAGGATACATACACCACATAAAATTCGAAAACTGGAATATGGTCAGATAAAACAAGGAACAAAACAGAAAATAAAAGAAAAAAAATATTAAAAAACCTAAGCTGACATGCGACACAACGATGAGACGTAGCAAAAACACAAACAGAAATACAGCAAACGACACAACGAGTAGACGAAACAAAACACAGTAGTTTTCCAAACAGTGCGTTTACTCTCTCTTGATGAAACCTGATCTTACCTAGTATGATGACCAAGTATTGGCGATACTGGCTGTTCGGTGCTTCAGCGTCGTCGACAGGCGCCTTACTCCAATTGAAAATATACTGCCAAACCTTCATGCTGACGAGATAGCTGCGTATATCTGCTGGCAAACTGGATGGCTTGTAGAAGTTTGTGGTACTTGTGCTTAAATACGTTTACACAGTCGTGATATTGCAACTCTTTTCTTGACCTGGAAGAGTGGAATAATCTTCTTCTTTAGCTTGCACAATCGTTTTATTTGCTATCATTCTCTCGTGACGAAATGAACAAGACGGAAAGCAGTTGGTTTTCAATGTCGAGTGAAGGTGAAATGTTTATATGCATTATAGTAGCATGCATTTCACAGCGTGGCTAAGTGATAACTTACGAAACTATTGGTAAAATACGTATAATTTTTGCATTCGTTTACATATTTCCGAGGGTTTTAAAACAACACAATATTGTTTATTACTGAAATTTAGGTAACTTTGAACAACCACTGTTTTATAATACGAAACTCTATTTTTGCAATACTACACAAGTAGTTAAATATAACACACTTCCATATCGTTTCAAAAGCGTATTGAATATTGAATCCCGACTCATTATGGTACCCGTCAATATGCATACTTTGCATCTGATTGAAATCTATTTGAGTTCTCTGGCCAAATTTGGTTGTGGTAATCTTGGTACAATTGAGTTGCTGACGTAAACTAAATAAATACATACATACAGCCATATGTTATTTTTTTCTGCTATGCACGTGAAGTAAATTGAAAAAAAAAAAATAGTGAAATGGATATAAGAAAATTATTGTTATTCATGATCGTATGGTAATTTTTGTCCAGTTTGTGTTATTTTACAGAAAAATGGGAACAAGAATGAACCATCATGTCATACGAAAAAAGACTAATTCTTCCAATAATCAAGTATGCGAAGCATGGTTTCTTTAAACAGTAATCGTTCTCTAATAACTTCTAACAATAATTAATACTTCTTTTATAGACCACACTTTCCTGCAAATTCTTGACATTAAATTTTAGAACAACCAACACGTGCCTGTTAACAGGAAATCTGAAGGCAGAAACAACTGCCGAGCATATGTTTGTTTAGTTTCGATTCGTTTTCAATACGATCCGCGTATCAATGGTGTTGTTACACGCCTGGTCAGTCCAGTACGATCCCAAATTTGTGCAATGACCTTGAGACTCATCGATCCGAATCCTATATCTGTGAGCGTTTTCAAAACGGTAAAATTTCAAAATGACATGTAAACATAGTAATAGTTATATTGTACAGTCTCATGTATCCGACGAAATGATCACCATGCATACAATAAATATAGTTGAAAACTGAATGGACGCATTCTTATGCAGAATAAGTCAAGACAGAGTGTGTTTAATTTTTCTTTATAGATAAGTAACGCTAGCCAGAAAATTGTCAGTATACTTGGTTTGGTGAGATGAAAAAGGAAAACCTTCCATATTTTACGGGAAATGAACTGATACAGCGAAGTCGTATTTTATATGTAACTTCATTGATTGACATAAAGAAATAAAATATGCTAGGAATCACTATAGATCATTGAATTTTTTTTTCTTAATCTCAGCGTTTTAGATTGATTGGTTATTCGCCGCGAGAGTCGCTCCAATAGGGTTTCTTTTGTTTATGTAGTCTACTGTGTTGTAAATGTACATATGACATTGTAAATGTTTGCTTAGTACAGCCTAAGAATTATAACATAAAACATACTGGTCTAACTATTAACATAACTTGTATAATGGAAACATATCTGTAATATACCTATTGATTCACCGAGTTTCTGAATGCTCTCAACTCAGTGAGATAAAAAAGGAAAACATTTCTTCAATTTTGATTGCATATAACTTTACCTACATAAAAGCGTTGCTTTTCAAAGTAATTTATTATTTCATGAAAATCCTACAACAAATGTATAATTGAAAGTTTTTCTTTTCAAACTACAGTTTAATGTCAAAACTGATTTTTCCAAAATTTTGCCAAAGGGGAATCTTTTCCTTCTTCATCTCAAACATTCTATTACATTTTAAAATTAAACAAAAATAAAGCTACTTTAGGTTTCATGTTTTCGATAGTATTCAGACCGGCATTACTTACAATAATGTAAATTTTTTATGTCTAAGAAAACTTGATTTTAAACTTATTCATCCGGGTACTATTACTCCTTATGAATTCACTATATAGACAAATTTATGATGAATAATTTTTGAGTTTGGATTTTTGTTTGACCCTCAGAGGGAGAGTGAGTGAGATATTTTGGTTAACTCCCAGCATCGAGGTATTTAGTTCTGGCGAAGGATGACACGAGGCGAGTATGAAGCAATACGGGAATGCAAGGGTGGAGGGAACGGGAGATCTCCGAGAAAACCCGCCAATCAACGGTATCGTCTGACACGATTGCCACGTGCGAAAGTCCAACTACCAACCCCGTCAGTAATCGAACCCGGATCGCCTTTGTGGGTGGCGAATATCCTGACCATACGGCCACCGCCCACCCCAGAAGGAAATTGAATGAAACGACTAGGCGATGGTGAAACTGGGAATGATATTTTCCGCTGTATGAGGATGAGAGGAATGTCCTGAACTCTGCTGATAAGCAACTGTAAATTTTGTCTCCCCTGCCGAGAATGCAACCACTAAACCAAGTAGTCAAACAAAGAACAATATTAAAACTACATTTTGCATTTACTTTTTATAAGGTATCACCACCAAAGAAACAAATTACGACTGACATATCATGAATATTTACAAAGGTATTCGTTCAAGGACCGTTTATTGCACAGTCAATTTTGTTCTTATTGATATTCGCTTAGAGGCAGTGATTCCCAGGAAAGAATCACATAGACCCGAAACGCTGTTAATTAGCGTGACGTCACTATACAGACACAGCACCCACTCAAGGTAAGGTAAGTGGGCTTTATATTTTGTGCGGGGTCATTATAGACGGTAGCACACAATGACACGAGCTGGGCGATTGAGTCGGCCATTGCCTTTGCTGAGGATCTATCCCAGCATTCGCCTGGAGCAATTTCAGGAAACCACGGAAAATCGAAGTCAGGACAGCCGGAGCAGGCGATCGAACCCGGGTCCTCCCGGATGAGAGTCCAACGTGTTAAGGGCGCGGTTTACCTCTGTTTTCAAAGTCTTGTCTTATTTTTTATATTTGTACCAGGTATTTTATTTTATTTTAGACATAAATTGAGATGAAATTTTCCTCTAAGGAAATTTATGTATCTCTCATAGTTTTTGCGTAATGGGTCGTATCTTCAAATTTTGCACTTTAAGGTTTTATGTTTTATGTACGCCACTAAAACCAAGCCGAAAAAATTCACAGTGTATAACAATGTTGTATACTATGTTTTGACCCAGTAAAATCAAAATAATACAAATTTCTCTGGTAAAAAAATTTTGAAATTTTGTAATTTTTATTTTAAAATTCAGCGTCACTAATCAAGTACAGGATTCGCGGGGTGTACATATTTTGCGTATGTTTCTGGACACTCTATATACATATTTATAAATGTGCGTATATGTATAGGTTATATATGTATCCATACAAACATATTCATATTCTACCAATGTTTTTGCCTGAAGTCGAGAGTGACCTCGACCCCTTTATTCTCCAACCTTAGATGCGGCTGTTAGGACTTCTTACCTCTTACCACGGCATTCCTGACCGCTTATTCTGAGTTCGTCGTTACGGGCATCGAAACATTTCGACAACGAATTGCTGCGACCGTCCTGTTAATAGACAGGAAATATCGTGTGAGGAAAAGTGTATTCTTAGTGTAGTATCTTTCTGACCCCAGTACGGAAAACTACAGAACAGTCACTATTTTTATGAAACTTCTATTTTGGAATATATTGTATACTTTTTAAGAAAAAAATGTATGCTGTGTGCGAAAAGAGATAAATAGAACGAACACGTATACGTTATTTCCCGGCCTGGTCTATAATTTAGAACGCATTTGCATCCTATAAGTTGAGTGGGTGGGAGATTTCTGTCAGCGCTCTTTACCGCTGATGAGAGGTGGTATGAGGTGAGTGAGGAGCAGCGCAGGAATGAAGATCCGGGAGATCCCGAGAAAACCCTCCGACCAACGGCATCTTCCGGTACGATTCCCACATGCGAGAATCCATTGACTGGCCCATCGAGCCCGGATCGCCATGGTGAAAGGCAAATGGTCTGATCATTCGGCCGCCTCGCTCCCTTGTCTGTTACGTCAGCTAATTTATCGTTTTAATTGTGGTAACACTTAATCGATATAGCGGTTCGATGGTGATGGTGGACAGTGAACAAGTTTCAGTACGTAGATTAGCTGTTGTGAAAAATTGAGTAGAAATATGGAAAAACTATTTACTAAATACAATTAAATATACTTGTGAGCATTGCCATTTCAGAGAACTACAATATTTGAAATTAATATAATTATGATTATTTGGTGTAAAACCACATGATAATGTTTCTGTACACGGTATGGTGTAGCGGACGGTATGGAGCGTGGACGAAAAACGGTTGGGTTTATTATTTTTTAAATTATATCTTCGATGGAGCACATCATTTTTAATTTCTCATTTTCGTTTCATTTATAAAAATAATATGCCCTATTGATTTGCGAGAAAAAATTCTTTTGCGTTATTTTCGTTACTATGACCACAGTGGCAACATTTTTAACTTTTACTTCTGTCCGTGTAGGCCAACTGTAGTTTTGCCTGTGTGAACATATCATACATGTGTGTGTGTGTTGAGGCCTCTGTGCTGTGCAAATAGTGACAGACGTTTATATACATGGACTTCCCGCCTTCATTCTTCTATGTTGGTTCCGCCATTTAAGAAGGGCATACTGGGAATAAAAGAAAAAACAAACTCTTTGTTTTCTTGAGATGGCATCGAAATAGCTACTACTCTATTTATGATGCACGCTATCTCGGTGTTTACGAGCAGTTTCATGGACAGAAATTAAACAGCTTCATTTTACTCCAGGCTTAAAACGACATTAGTTTCGTTTCTTTTGTCCCGTGGGTGATAAATATTTGAGGTTATGGTTCGTCAGTGTTTTTCCGTTTATTTTGTTGTGAAGTTGCAATTACTCTTTAATTTTTCATTAGGCACTAAGTGACGTTCATTTCCGCATTGTATCATTAATATCGTTACGCAGATCACAAGGCATCTTTGTTACGTCAGAAGGCCGACTTAAATGAGTGTACGATCTTGCTCAACAAGTCATTAATGATCTCACGCAGCGCAATATGTTTCGCGCTACTGTGCGCGACCTTTTTGCAATAAAAACCTCACTGACAAAGTTGATGTTGATTGCGCAACTGACTTTGTTGCTGATGCCCACGAAGCACACCAAAAAGTGTAATATTACACCATAGAATTTTTAAGTCATTGGATGAAAAATCACTTCACATGGCTTTTGCTACTTCTCCAAGCTCTAACACCTATGCTTTACTCTGGAAAATGAAGCTTCTAACTTTTTAAGGAGACCCTAAAAAGGTGGTAAACTCCTCAAACTTATTCTCCACACTTGTCATCAACCATCCTGATTCTATATCAGTTGAAAATTTATCTTGTCTGAAGTCCTCCCTTATGGGGGATCAGTGCCCGCCATGTTGGAGTAATAGAATTTTTGCATTTAATTTGACCTACAAGTTTTCTGTTCTGTTTTATGCTTCGCAAAGGCAGTGGGAATAGTTTATTGCATTGTATACAGTCGGCAGACTGCTAGACTATTATTGCATGCACAATACCTGTGACCATCCATAGTAAAAATTATTTTCTTCCTCTGGAAGGTTACTGGTCAAAAACATAGAAAGATAGTGAAGGTGTGGAAATTTGGTAACGCTTCAGAAGGTTATATAGTGTGTCATGCAAAACAGGGTATTTTAAAAAAACCTCATATTATTGATCTTGCAGCGAAAATGTATGAATTCTAAGATAGCAGATACTAACCCCCTACAGGGGAACGGTTTAGTATGATAAAGTATCTGCCTATAGCAGATGCAATCATTGTGGTTGCTAGCAATAGGCTTGTTGATATATTTGAGAATAACCGTTCAATTGTATCGCTTTGTGAGGGTACACTGCTGTTTGCTTTCTCGGCTTAAAGTAACACACTACCTTATTGAAAATGTTTATAACCATGCTCATAGAAAATGTAGGTGTCCTTGTAGTTCTGGCTGTATCTGTGAAGCAGTGGGAATTAATTTTGTCCACGCTTCTATGCTAGAAATTCGATACTACTCTTTCAAACACAGTGGCAAATGACATTGAACAGCAGTGTTCTAACTACTTTGACCGAGTTTATTACCTTGTTCTGGCTTTCGTCATGTTGTACTTTCCACTCAATAGTGAAAACCAAAACCTCCTCAATATTCAGCAAATGGAACATGTATGCACGTTAACAATCGTGACAGATATTCATTGCAAGTTTTTCAGCACAAATTGTCTTTGCGATAACAGCGAACAACAGCGGCTGTACCAGTCAGTGTTCTGATTTGTTAGCCTTGCCCCCTAAAGAACGATACCATGTGCTAAATCACAAAATCTGTGTTTAATTTGCAGCTATCCCATCACTCTAAGTCCCTCCGATGCGATCTGATGCGAATGTTGTGCTAGGAAACGTACTGCAATTCACTTATTTGAGGATTTGCCATAGTCTCCACGGCCTTCCGAGAGTAATTACATGTTGCCTGCATCATCAGCGCCACAAGTTTCCCACTTAGTTGTTTCTCCATCTATAGATCTTGCTGGCATTACTTTTACAATGCTGCTGTCAACAGTCTTGATCAACATTCCAAGTGCTGAGAAAGGGTTTCAGGCTGTTACAGCCCTATAGAATTCCGTTAATAAGTCAACCTTCATCACCAATGGATGTGTTAGATGTTTTGGACTAACTCGACGTGAAATCTCGCTAGCAGTATTGGCTTTCTCAATCACCTGCGCCGTAATCTGAAGGCGTTGCAGAGTGTTGCAGGTGCAGAAATTCCTCGACTGGCACAGGCAGCAATTGTTCTGCCTAACATTACAACAGTGTTGCCTACAGTTCATCTCGACGCTAGCAGTTGGACTCATCTTGCATATCTTCGTCTCGCTGACCCACATTTTGGTGTTCCGTGAAAGATTGATGTTCTTACGGGGGCAGACCTCTTTCCTTATGTACTTTGTGGACAGATTACCCACCAAGGGAAGAATCTGACTGCTGGCAATACTAAAGACTTTGGTTGGGAAATAATAGGTAGTGTAAGTGCCTCTGCCTCAAATCCTGATGAACGTAAATGTGAAAAATCTTTTAGAGGGGGGTGCGGGGAAATGGTTATTACATAATATGCTTGCTTTTTAAGAACTCCAAACCAATCTTCGGAGAATCCAGTGTAGAAGCATTTCATAAAGTATACCCAGTGTCGAGAAAATAGGAGGCAGGCGATAGTCAAACATCAATGTAAATGCATTTCCAAAAAAAATCACGTGCACTTTTTAAATGTTTTTTTATTAGTGTTTCGTACATGTTACCATGTACTTCATGTAATTAAACTGTATCAAATATTGGTGTTGCATAGATCGAATGCGTCGGGCTCGAAACATCTGTCTTTGTATTCGTAGTCCATTGTGCTAACTACTACACCACACAACCTTGTTAAAATTTACGTGTGATACATACAGACAAGTAACTGTTTCTGGAATTTGGCTGATTTACATTATGAGTTTGTAATTAGGTTGTGTATACTGGAAATGCTTATTGTTAGGGCTCCGAATAATGCGCGTTTTCTTTTCGACACAAGCTATAATTCCAGCAACTGCACGTTCGTGACATTTTCGCAATTAGGGCTTGGCTTATTTGACACCTTCTGGAAGTCGCTGAGCCAATAACAAAAATGTAACTATTCACATGCCCATTGTAACGTGGAAGCGAGCTGCTAATGAGCAGCTGCTGTTTGCTTGAGAAGACATACATTCTTGGAGGCTAGCCTATTGGTCAGTGAACCCGCGAATTTTTCCGGGCTGTATTTATTGATGATTAGTAGTCTAATTAACACATAACCATTGAACTAGTGCCAAGTGCCTGTAATACAATAGGAAATGAAAAAGTTGTGTAATGATAACTTATTTTTATACAGAAGCTGTTAACCAAGAAAATGCAGATAGAAAATTAGTCTTCATTCAATGTTTCTAAGGTATCTTTAAAATTTCATTAAAAAACCACAGATCGGTATCCAACATGCAACCACTGCCTAAAAAAGGACATTTAGCCGACAATGGCCTGGTCTCTTCTTGCCAATATATTTCACACTGACGTGCTCTTGGTGAGGCCAGAGAGGTGTGGTGTCGTACTACATACCATGTGGGTTCAGGAACCCAAACACCTGAATGTGCCGGCTGCTCGCTGCTGCTGTGAGGGCGCAGGTCTACCGCTCGTGTGGCGATGTCCTCTCTGTGTCCTCCACGCCGGAGATGAGTGATGCGTTGGTCCTGCGAATGGCTGGTTGGGGGGACTAGCTCCCGAAGGACCAAGAAGTGGCCGTGACCAATAACACTCGCGGAATAAACTTCACTGCGATTTACTGTGATACTGGTCCACACAAATGATTGTAGTCTCGTACGTTAAGCGGTCCCACACACAAAGCCTGTGGTCGGCTGAAGCTGTACGGCGCGCACTCGCGTACGCGACTATGAAAATGTTTACGTGGATGGTTAAACTCCGGGCGAAAAGAGCTTGCAGGGATGGGGGTGGCGCTACTCCTCGATGCACAAAGAAAATGTATGTTACTGATCCACCGAAAAATAACTGACTATTGTAAACTAAAATGTTCGGCACAAAAGAGTTGAAGGTCGAGGAGCCGCGATGCGCGTGGCCACCTCCCTCACGCCCAGAACAAGACTAAATCATGATGGCGGTCACCCGCGCTAGCTAACGGGGGTGCGCGCCAAAAGTGACCTCGTGACCGCTTTACGCAAAAGTGTAAATAAACCAATATATCAAAACCCTTGAAAAATCACATGATACAATTCTGAACACTGCAATACGTTATCATACTGGTTATTACTGAGAAACATACATTTGTTGACACTTAGGGAAATTATTTATTACTGCCTCCCGCTCCGGTTAACTTGTTAAACTGTCTTTCTGAGTCCGAGCTGGCATGCATGGGAAAAACAATCATATTTCTGTACATGGCTCACTTAGTATTGACACTGAAATTAATTTAGTTTTAATTCGTTTGGCGCGCATTCCGTCGCCATTACGTCTGTTAGGTTGTCACTCTGGGCTGCGCCCCGTCTTTTAGAGTCGTGTAGCGGAATAATTAGCACTTTATATTCTCACTCGTGGCGTTGCACCTTGGTGGTTATAAACTTCGGGATGTATTTTATGTGTCCTGATATACTTGGATCTTTTGGATACACTCCCGCACTCCTGATTTTGGGACATGTGCTCCAGCACTCTCGCGCTTGATACTGCCAAACACGGTGATGCTTTGTGAAACGTCCAATGCCTCGAGTCACTGATATGCTAGGGTGTTGTGTGGTAGTTTTGTTTTGTTGGATTTTGCGTATCTGAATAATTTTCTTTGTTTCGTTATTCCGGCCACGTGGTTGCACGAACCTACCCGCTCCCTTGACTTCCTTGGTTCCGGGACTAGTCGAGGCGCGTTCCCATAGTTTTCACGAGTGCTGATTGTGCTGATCGGTGTTGTTTTGGGCGTAGCGCCTGGCACGAACGGTCGCTAAGATCGTGGGCCGTCGGCACACGTCAACACATGTCCTTAAAAAGACAGCAGACCATTATCTTTTTTCGAGACAGATATGTGCTATTCAAGATAAGGATACCAGTATATTACTCACCCGCTATCGTTTTGCCAATATTATTTAGTTGTCCTCACTGAGAGAAAGAATAGTTTCATTGTACTTAATATATTTGTTTGGGTGATGTTTGCTTCAGCCAAACAATATTTTGTTGGTAAGACCAAGCTAGGAGTCCTCCAAACTAATTTAGTTATTTCATTCGACCAAATTATTCATTTAAACGCAATTTGTTTGTGCCAAACGTATATTTGGTTACTATATTGTGTAAACAAACAACTTCTTACAACTGGTCAACAAAATAATATTGTTAGTTATGAGTGATGTGCTTTAAACCAACAATTTTTTTCGATGGACTAAATGATTTTGTTGGCAAAACTAAATCCATTTGGTTGACTCGCGGAAGATGGCAGTCTGACGTGCGTGAGCGACAAGATGGCGAACACTGTATACCTCAACATTCAAAATATAAGTTTGTGCGACAAGTAGGACGACTAAACTGTTAATCAGCATAATTCAAGTATCTTAATTTTAGCTATAACAATTTCAAAGTGGTTAATTTGATCGATCACAAAAGAAAATGCTATAAACTTGAAAACCACCGCATCTGCACGTCTCGTTCTTTGTACTGCGGTGCACGGCAATCATTTAGTAGTATTATTTGACGTCGTTTACCTTTTCGTAGATGGAAAACAAACTTGTTTGAAAATAAAACAGTACAATCGTAATTTAATATTAGGCCCAACTTTTCCTGTACAAATAACAACCTAATTATCACAGAAGCAGTCGTAGCTCAGTTGGTTGGTCCGACCGCTTGGCTCAGTGGTTAGCGCTCCTGGCTGCTGAGGCAAGGATCCCGGGTTCGATTCCCGGCTGGGGAGGTGCCTTTTACAGCCACCTCCTCGGGTTCAGGACTGGGTGTTTGTGTTCGTCTGTGTGCCAAAAGACACCTTACCATTACAAACCGACAACTACGCGTTACAAAGCTACTGGGGAAATGCATTGATTAACTTAAAGGGGGGGAATGTTTGGTGCAGTATTGTACCAAACATAAAAAAAAAAAAATTGGTTAGGTCATGAACAGACAAGGGAAAGTGATAGGATAGTGGATCAAATCCCGGCCCGACCATACTGTTTTTTTTTTTTAAGTCTTAAAATTTCTGAAATTTTTTAAGTTAGTAAAATATAATTTATTTAGTTCTTAAAATATTGTATGCGCATTTAATATGTCTAACGAAATATTTTTATGACCAACTAAATATTTGGTACTGCTAACAAAATTCAGCTATTTGCCTCAAACAAATCGAGGGAACAAAATAATTTGGTACGTGCAAACAAATATTTCGTTGCCCCTCTATAAACAAATGATTTGGTTGATTCAAACAAATATTGTTTGCACCAACAAAATTTTTTTCTCAGCGTGAGAAAACAGCGGATTGGTAAATTTTTCGCGACACTTATCTGTTGTCTGGAAAATGACACAACACCGCTAAGTGCATGGAATCTTCTTTCCAATATATTTTTTAGTTTTCTTAAGAACACAGCAGACTGCTATATTTTTCGTTACAGATAAATGCTGTCTCAAAAAAGACGCGGCATAGTTAACGACCAGGCATCCTCTTGCCAATATCTTATAGACGGCCTTAAAATTATCGTGACAATTTACCACTGCCTGAAAAAGAAACCTACTCCATTAATGGCTTGGCACCTTCTGATCAATATAATTTATATGTTCTTACAATGACAGCGGGCCGGTATCTTTTCGCGGCAGGAAATAACTGACTGATAAAAGAACTCTACGCGACGTGGAATATAATTGCAGGTATCTTATAACTGTCCTATAAAATACATCGTGTAAGTTACTTATTTGCAATATATATATATATGTGTTTGTCAGAAATAGGACATGGTGCTGCTAAAATTTCAGATTCAGCTTATCAAAATTTATTAAGTGTCCTTTAAAAGAAGGTGGCCACTGTCATTCTCGCGACAGATACTGTCTGAAAAGGTTACTGAGCCGTTAATGGCCGGCATCTTCTTGTTGATGTCCTTTAAGGGCGTTCAAATGGGGAAAAATTCACAATTTTATATTTGTATAAAATAGTGTTAGTTTTGTAGACATTACTTAAGAGTACATTAACGTCTAACGGAAAAAAAATTAGCTCATCTAGTTTTCCCGTAATGTCACTTCAAAGTCAAAATTTGCATATTTTTACTTCATACAAAACTTGAAAACCAGTAAATATAATGAAATGGAAAAAATCTCATCAAAACTACACGTCACCGTCTACGGCTTGAAACATATACAAACACATTATAAAATATTTCTGTGTTTAAAATAAAT